>APFE030998201.1:11146-28901 GCA_000404065.3 Pinus taeda | reverse complement strand
CTTAGTTTACTAAGTTAAGTCCAGTTAAATTAGTTCCAAACCGTTTGAGGAACTAATTGTGAGTTTAGTCGGTTAATGCATGCATGCATCCAACTAGTGTACTCCAGATAACTGAAGATTCCCTTATCAGAAATTCATGCATGTTTATTCAAAGAAAGACCTAGTTGAGCTAAATGTCAAGGATAGGTTACTATTAGTTGCATGATTTTTCCTATAAAGGAAACTCATCCATGCAAAAGGAATAAGGTTCCTTGAGGATTGAGCAGTTTTACAGGGTGTGAGATTAGTGTGAGTGATTAGTGTTACGCTTGGTAATAGTAGGATCACCCAGGAGAAACAGTGCAAGGAAATAGGAGGCTTGGAGGACAGAGGAGAAGGTTTGTGAGAAGCCTTGTTTGCCTATGAGCATACAGGAGGATTGTACTGAGAGCTGGCTAGCTGTGGGAGCTAAGGCTTTGTGTAATCTTGATGTATTTCCACCTTGTATGATAATACAGATAGTGGAGTTTTTAGCTGAGGCTTTCCCCCGAGTATCTATGATTCAAATCGATCTTTAAGCTTCCACAAATTTGATAATAGAAGTAGATTATAGTATTTTGCTTCGATATATTGCATTATCAAGTTAATCTACAATCAGATTTTCTACATAGTATTAGAGTGAGATTTGTAGCGAATTTGTAGGAAATTCTATAGAAACTAATCCCAAGGAAGGAGGAATAATGGCACGACTAACCTTAAAACGCAGCATGCTAAGTCCTAACTCATGGAAACATAATCCCCCTCACTGAGAGTCTGCGAGCATCTTCATGCTACCCTAGAAATACTTCATTAAACTGAACTTTGACGGAGCTACGAAAGGGAACCGAGGGGCGGCGGAAGATGGAGGACTATTCAGATATGACAAAGGAAATACTATCCACTTGTATGCTATAGATGGTGGCAATGCGAGCAACAACGAAGTAGAGCTCCATGCACTGAAGAGGGGATTGGATATTGCAAAGAGGGAAAGTTTCCAAAGACTCAAGGTGGAGGGAGAATCAAAGCTAGCAATAGATATGGTGCAAAAACTTCAGCAAGGCACCATATGGGAGAAGATCAGCCAAAGTTGGAGGACGACACAGCTAGTCCAAGAAACAGAAAATCTAACTCAAAGGATAGAATACATAGTTCTGGCACATGTCCGCGGAGTGGGGAATGTGGCAGCAGATAACCTAGCCAACTGGGGGTGGATAGGTAGACAAAGACTTTTATATGAGGGAAGAGGAGTTAAGCCAAATGGAAGGGATGAGAAGTCTAGAATAAATCCTAAAAACTGATAAGGAGAAGGGAGAAAACCCCTGATTGGGGTGTGGTAGGCATGAAGCAATGAAGGCAGGGGAGGTGGGCCATAGGGCATGGGGGGCTGAGTGAGAGCAAACACCTAGTTGGATTCAAGGTTAGAGGTGCAAGGGAATGGTGTCAGGCCACGAGTGCAGGTGGGGCAGTAGGCAGTACATGGCATTGGGGCAACAGGAAGTACAGGGAAAAGGAAGATGTGGATGAGGGTGGAGGTGAGAGACAGTGACCCAGGGTCAAGTGCAGGAACAAGCATGCAAGAGCAGATGGAAAGTGGCAGGATGGAAGGAGTAAGCCCACGATAGGAGTAGCTAGTAGTAAGTGTGGAGTTATGGAAGGAAATTATGGCAAGATCACGGAAACCCCATCCCAAGTAAAACGAAAGAGGGGAAGGGCAGCAGAAGGAGAACAAAGGCATGTGGAGTGTCCTTTGATTGACAGGCAAGGCAGCTGGACAGAGAAAAAAAGGTAAGGCAGTTAGTAGAATAGGAATTTTCATGCACAGGGTGAAGGTGGGATGTGTGGAAGAAGGTGGTGGAAGAGTGCTGGAGGATGTCGAGCTGCAGTCGGGTTTCATCGGCAAGCCTTGGTATGTTATCATGACCCCCATTCTAGATTTCCTAGCAAAAATGACTTTTACAGAGGTTTACTGGTTAATGGATAGGGTAACTCAAGACGCAGTAAGTGAAGAGACTTGTTCCTTCTGGGGATCTAGCCCGTTAACCTGGAATGATTTTGCGTGGAATGTCATTGGGGTGAGGGGGTTCGGGAACTCTATAATGGGTCTTTGGGTAGAAAGGACTTGTGGGACTGAGGCCCACTGGGACGTCCCTAGGGGTCTTCACTATGGAGGAAGAATGAACTTTGTAGCTCCGGTTTGGTTGAGTCTGTGGCTTGAGAGACAAGGAGTTATACTCATGGGTGGGGAGTCAGTTGCCTTCTTAGAACCAGTAGTAACGTAGTGTTCTGGCCGACTCAAGCTGAGCCCAGACCTGGCTAAAGGCTGTGGGTTCAAAGACCGAAAATATGGGTAGAAAATATGTTAGGGGAACAATAAGAAGAAAATCCCAGTCCCACCCCTCTAATGGAGCCCAGAATAGGGATACCTACACAAGGTTTCATTCCAAAAAACCTCATCCTACCCATTGGGGTGGGGATAAGCAAGGGAGAGAATAAAATTCAGTAGGGAGGCGAAATAGAGAGACCCTGTGGGAATTGGGAAATGGGGTTTGCCAAAATTCAATAGAGAACCAATGCAACGAAGAGGAGGATAGAAGCCACTTTTTCCTTGAAGAGGAACCATTACAATTCTCCATGCCAGGAGCGGTTGCAAAAG
Source organism: Pinus taeda (assembly GCA_000404065.3). Lineage (NCBI taxonomy): Eukaryota > Viridiplantae > Streptophyta > Pinopsida > Pinales > Pinaceae > Pinus > Pinus taeda. The sequence continues at coordinate 26,230 of APFE030998201.1, read as the reverse complement.
CTCAGGCTGGAGAAGAATATGTTTACTATGCTCAAAATAGTTTTGGCTAATAAGGTAATATCACTACTAGAGTGCAGTGAATTCCAGGGCATCGAAACTCTTTTAGTGCTCTAGGCTAGGAACAGGAGAGAATCCTGGAACAGGTGAGCCGCCAAAGAAAAAAGAAATTAAGTTGGAAGGGGAAAAATATGGCAAAGGAAGGAAAAGAAGAGGGCAAGAGAGGTAATAGAGGAACAAGAAAGGCAGGAACAAAGTCGAAAGGATTGGAAGCAACCTCTAGAAAAGGACCAAGTAAAAGGGGAAGGAAGACCGAGAAAGAGAATATACAAAACATGATAAATGCGTATGTGGTTGGCACACTGTCGAAGGTGAAAGTACAAATATCTGAGTGGGAGAGGAAGCTTAACGACAGTATAGGAAATCAGGGAATAGAGGCAGAATAATTGGAAACCATAGTTAAAGACCCCGGGAACACTAGAGGTCATCAAATTTTGTTCAAACAAACAATTCAACAGTACTGGGTAACGAAGAATATCCTGGCAATAGCAATGACATTATATAAGGAACAATAGGAACTGGAGGAGGCCATACGAGATGAGCCTAGTATGAAGGATTTGCACGGGGAGATTTTTGTTGCCCAGATGCAATTGTACTGAAACAATCTCACAATGAACAGGATTGAATAGAGCATACAGGACATGAAGAGAAGTGAAATCCTGGGATCTAGTGTGAAAGCTCTAGCCCCGGTGGACTCATCAGATGAATGAAGAAGGTCTTCAGATAGAATTTTTTTATATGTCAAATAGAATTTATTGTTTTCAGTTGAATTTTATAATAGATAAAACTGCCAATATAGCCTAGATCATCATGAAAAATCTTTTCAAATTTTGGACAGCATTCGATGTAGACAGGTGGCCAACAGACCTGGTTTCCTGCGAGCAGGTTGAGACCACCTGCAACTTTTGTTAAAGTTATACTTATGTTCAGAAAATAGTAATAGAAAAAGATCTACCAAGCTTACACAAAAAAAAATGTAAGGGCACAACAATAACAATAGTGGGCTTCTATGGGGTACAATAATAACAATATGGGGACTACATGGGCACAACAATAACAATAAGGGGCTACAATAGTATTATAGGGACCTAAGAGGACCAAACAACACTCTTATGTTGACACTTTGAATAACCATAGTTTGGTGACTGTGAGATGGTACTTGATAGCAATGTATATATGTGGGTTTTCTTTCTCTACCCCTATGTCTTCAACTCTTGATGATTTATCTAGAATGTGATTCATATTCACCCTCCAAAGGGTCTAGATGAGTGTTGGAACCTTCTAAGTCAACAGGTGTTTCCATTTCTCCATCATGGTCAAGAATTCCTTTATTCTCACATGATAGCATATTTGTGCCTTATCTCCATGAGTGTCCTTTTGTAACCTCTTCTTGCTAACATCCTTGAGAATCATCTTGCCATGAAAGGATGACATCACCTGCAAATGAATTTCATTCATGACAAGAAAACATCAGTTCCATAATCACCTATTCATTGTGATCAGATGTTTCTCATATAACATGTTGACTGTGATTAGACATTGCACAAGGAATTGAGGGAAAGGGTCTAGGAATTGTGTAGTTAAGCACTGTAGGGATCGAGGGATGACCATGATATCCACTGGAACTGCACAATGCACAATAATGGAGGCTTCATCAAGGTTCTTCATAATGGGAAAGTTCAGTTATAAATAGTGGCAGGACTAGGCATTATAACTGCGCAATGCACAACAATTGAGAAGACTCCTGGGATTGCATATTTGAGCATTCCAGTGGACTAGGGATGGAAATAATTTCCACTAGAATTGTGCAATGTGTAGGTGAGGCAAGGAAAGATAAGGAATTGTGCAGTTGAGCAAGTGAAGGAGACAAGGGGTGTTAGGTTGTGCATAGTAATTGTGTAGTAATTGAAGATGAGGCTGAGGGGACTGCATAGTTGAGTATTGCAAGAGTCCTAAGATGACCCTTCTATCCACTACAAATATGAAATATGTAATAAATGGTAGGAGGGATCATGTACTACGCAATGGGAAGGCTAATAAACAAGATTTAGGTTTTCTACTTTGAGGTTCCTCAATGCACAGTTGGAGGTGGTTGTCTTCCAGATGGGTACAATGCACAGGTCCGAGAGGTAATGATTTCATCACTAAGGATTAGGAGTGTGTAGTGCACTCATTATTTTGACTGTAATATTGAGTGTGCTCATGATTTGTGCAATATGTGAGGACATAGATGATCTTTAAAATGTTGAAAATGTAGCCAAAAAATATAGTTTGACTTTTCCTTGCTCAAACTAGATTAAAATTTGAATTTCTATTTCAGTAGAATAATTGGAGGTAGTTAACTGAGGTTACATGTCACTTGTCACTCAGTTAACTCAGTTAATTAGAGTTGGAAAAGCTTGAGTCCAATTTAGCATGATTAATTGCTAAATTATAGCAAGCTATTTCAGTTAATTTGAGTTATTGTCAATTTAACTAGTTCTAACTCTCATAAGAACTAGTGGAGGTCAAGTTGTGGAAGTGGAACTTCAAGCACACTCAATGATCAACCAATTCACTAATCGATCAACCCAAATTAATTGTTGCATGTAGAGAATTCGAGTTACCCATTTGTGATGGAGATTCCAAGGAAATCTACTATCAATTGTATCGTATTCCAATGTGTACAGGTGGTGCATGTAGTCAGAGAATGATCAAAGGAAATTGCGCACTTCCAATGTGTAAAATTCATAAAAAAAATATGGGAAATTTCCAAAGGGAATGGTGCAAGGAAATATGAACTTGGGAAGGCTTTAAATTGGCTAAGTGTTGGCCAGGTTTAGTCAATCAAGCAAAGGGATAGACTATACACTTGTAGGGTGTGCTCAAACTTGAGCAAGAATACATATTTCTTCTCTATTCTCTTATTAATGAAATATATATAGTAAGGGGTTTTGAGTAGCTGCCTACCCCTAGATAAATCTTTGTGCATGTGTGATCTTTCATTGTGCATGCCTACAATTCTTGTGATGGTGAATTAAATTTCATAGATAATTAGAGTAGCTTCAAGTCTTGTGATTCAGCAAATTTCATGAGCAGCGTTGAATCTACACATTATTTTCTACGTAGTATCATAGTTGGAATCACTGTAGAGCAAATATTTTGATGTTTTCATTGCAGGAGGTTCAAATTTGCATATTATGGTTACAGTTTTTCTTTAGGGTTGAGAAGATGGATATCAATGGACTAAGGCTCGAGTATGCCCTTGAGGGAAGCTTGAATTATGTTGCATGGAAGGACCACATGGAAGCAGTACTAGAGGATAATTGGTTGAAGGAATTGATTGATAATGATATTATGAAACCATCATCATCTGATGTTAAGGATCTAATAGAATGGAAGAAGTGTGTTTCCAAGGTGAGGATGATCATATTGGAAGGAGTATGAGACCATATTTTCTCAAATCTCCACGTGAAAGAGACTTCATATGTAATGTTGCAAGCACTGATAGATTTGTTCCAGAATAGTAGTGACCACAAGAAATTGGCACTCAAGGACAAGCTTTGAAATATAAAGATGCAGAGGAACGATACTATTCCACAGTACCTGAGCAGGTTCACACAGTGTCATGATGAACTTGGTCAAGTTGGAGTTACTGTAGCAGAGAATGATTTGGTGATCCCAGCCCTTCTAGGCCTTTCCAAGAGTTGGTATAGCTACCAAGATTTGGTGAACGATACTAGTGAGAAAGTACCAAATTTGGGATGCTTCTGGTTTGATTTGGTATAGTAGGAAATAACGCAGAATACCAGAGACGGTGAGGAGAACTATGCCTTGGCTGGAAATGCAAAGAAAGTGAAAGAGAAGAAATCTCAATCCAAAGTAGAATCTAGTCAAGGGGGCAAGAAGAAATACTTGTCCACAATAATATGTTTTCACTGTCATGAATTCAAGCACTATGCCATGAAGTGTCCACACAAGAAGGAAGCAATAAGACCACTAGAGGAGTTAATTGGTTGAAGCTTTGGATTCACAATTCGAGCTTGATTTTTCTCTCATTGCAAGCATGGCCAACACAGTGATGGGAAGTGTGTGGTATCTAGATAGTGGTGCCTCATTCCATATGACAGGGAATAGAAAAAATTTCAATGATTTGGAGGAGAAGGATATCTAGATGAAAATTGATATGGGAGATGATGGAAGGTGTTATCACTTCAGGAAAAATTTTAAATTCTGGGCATCAATTTTTTAAAATTTGTCAAAAGTTGGGATGTTTATTGCTTTGTTTTTAGACCGATAAGGTAGATATAGTTTCTTCAAATCACTGGTCCAATTGCTCCTGAACGACGTAACTCAAAGTGGGCCACGTGAGCAATTATTTACGCTGCCTCTACTTAAACAAGTGCCAAATCTCAGAAATATCTTATCAGGATGGATGAGATGATGTGTCGGATAAGATCAAAAAATTCACTGGCTTATTAGAGAGATTTGGCATTTGAACAGGGACCACATGTTCATGTTTTCGGGGCCAATTTCTAGAAGCGCAGCAGGTGTTGCATTTTTTCAAAATAATTAGCGTAGTGTGGCAAGTGCTGGCGATTCCCGTTGTATCCTCTCAAGAAAGGGTCAGGCATAGAACATTAGGAGTCAGATCATCAACAGAATTGACAACATCCCCACCACAAGCTAAAACCAATCTCTCCATATTGTGCCTATTTTCCCTCTTCAAAGCTACAATCTGCAAAAAAAAGATACAACAAACTGGAAGCATATAGAGAATAGAAAATTAATACTGATTGTTTGTCCTACATTTGTTCTTCGTAATTGGGAAAATGAGTTTCATGAATGGGGAACATTCAATGTTGCTATTTATCATGGTGCAAACAGAGAACATGTTCTAGGGGAATTAAAACTAAGAAGTGGTATAGGCTTACAGGAACAATAATGCAAAACAAAATCATGGATTTATTCAATGTTTTTGATTTGGTTTATCTTGGATGCTTGGGGACCCATGAATATTTTCGAGAGTTCTATGATGAGCCTCTCAAGCAGGGTCAACGGATAGGTGCACCTGAAAGGTTTGTGCACATTGCAGAGAAGCGTAAACAACATTTGCTACAGGTGTTGCGAAAATACCTATTGAGAAGGACAAAGGAAGAGACTATAGGGCATCTTATGATGGGAAAAGAAGATAATGTTGTTTTTTTTGTGCTATGATCCCATTGCAGAGACGTGTTTACAAAAGACTGTTGGATAGCCCAGATTTTCAATGCCTTATCTCAAAGGATCTTCCTTTTAGCTGCGGGATCCATCTAACTCGGGTTGAGTGTTGCCACAGAACAGTTCCGGATGGGATCATTTGGTCTTATCTTCATCAAAATAATCCTGATGGCTGATCCTTTTGTCTTGTACTCCCTTGTCTGGTAAAGCTTCAGCAGGTCAGCAATCATTTGGAGCTAATCAAACCAAACCCCAAGGATGATTTGGAGAAGCAAAAGAAGGATGAGGCTCTAGCCGCATCCATTTTTGGAAAGGATGCTGAATTGATTGGCGGAGTCACTCAAGATGAGAGTTTCATGGGCCTCAGTGATGCACGACACTGTGGAAAAATGCGTGCCTTGGATAAATTAATGGTATCTTGGATTTCACAAGGCAACAAAATCTTGCTCTTTAGCTATTCTGTCAGGATGTTAGACATACTGGAGAAATTTCTTATTCGTAAGGGCTATTTCTTTTCTCAGCTTGATGGGTAAACTCTAATGAATAGTCGCCAGTTCCTAGTTGAAAATTTTAATAGAAGTCCAAGCAAGCAGGTCTTCCTTATTTCTACTCGCGCTGGTGGGCTGGGACTAAATATCATTAGTGCAAATCGAGTGGTTATATTTGATCCAAACTGGAACCCTGCAACGGACTTGCAAGCACAGGACCGGTCATTCTGTTATGGGCAGAAACGACATGTTACAGTATTTCGTTTTCTTGTTGCAGGGTCCCTGGAGGAACTTGTTTATACCCGCCAGATATATAAACAACAACTTTTCAACATTGTTGTTTCTGGAAACCTTGAAAAACGCTACTTTGATGATGTGCAGGGCAGTAATGGATTCTTGTGGATGTGCTCAACAACCAACTTTTGGAGAGGTCATTGATGCTATTCAAGTTGGTGGTAACCTGAATGCAACGATTACTATGGGATTATCAATGAAGGAGTTGTTCCATTTGATTTGGGACAAGCATGCCTGTGATTGATTTTCAGAGGAGTCTTTTCCTAGTTTCTCTGGTCCATGTGTATCTTCATACCAAAATTCAAGATACAATTGGTGCAATGGAATACAGGGGTCAAAATCTCTTCACAAGAAATTCGTTGAGCAGGGTGTTTTGCAGTAATTGGTTCCAGTTCTGTTGGATCAAATCTTAATTATGGAAATCCTGTTACAGAATGGCAACACGATATTCCGGGTTCTAGACTGAACAAGCCTATTGCAAGTGATTTTGAATCCATGCAGTTTGAACTTAGAACACGAAGATGCAGATTAGAGAAGATTTCAAGAGTCCACAATTGCTACTTCTGTGTGCCTTCAAAAGATCAAGTCTCAGATGCCACCTGTTGAAATTGCCCCTGTTATTAAAAATCTGTTCACTATTCTAAGGAATGTCATGGATCGTTTAAATGAAACTAAATCCAGTTGCTTGCGCAAGGCTAATCCTATATTTCAATGATCCATTCCAAAGTATTAAGTTGTTCTACAAAGGAGAAGTCGTTGTTCTTGTGTGTACTGGGGCTAGATGCTCGTGCTTCTGCAGCACTAAGACACCTTGAAAATTCACCTCCTTGTCATATTGCATCATTTGAAGATACAAAAAAGTCAACGGAAAGAATTTCCTTAAGGAAGTCACACATCAAGTAAGGTTTTGTTTCAGATTTTGATGATCTTCCTTGGTATAATCTTTCTTGAAGAATTATACATTTCCATTCAGTTTTGAGAGGCCTTGGAGCAGTTGAAAGAATGTTTAAATAGAAAGAGGCCCAAAATAGCAAAATTTTTGGTTGAAACTGTGTTTTTGGAATCACACAGTAGTTTCGTAGCGTGCTACGAAACTGCTGAAGATGATGACTAATGCACAACAATTTCGTAGCACACTGCGAAACTGCTGAAGCTACACAATCTAATCTAAATCAAGCAGTTTTGAAGTTGAAGCGGGAAAATTTTGAAGGACAGATATATACAACGAGAACACCTGAAGCTACAACAGCCAATCAGACTAGCAAAAGTGGAAATAAATGGTTTGGATCAAAAAGTGGCATTTTGTCATATCATAAGAAAATTAAAGCATGGATCAGACAGCTTGAATGTGTTTTCCCTTTTGTTTTCAAAATATTGGATGACACATCATCAAATCAGGTTTCATAACAGTGGACAACACATCATAACGTGGCCACCGTCATATATTGAGGGATAACAATTAAAAACCGACTCATGAAGATTTGAAGACCATAAAGCCGAGAAGCAAGGATAGGCTCCCAATTTTTCTGGACAGTGGAGAAGGTACAGCGTTCAAGGTCAACATGGAGCATTAAACACCCATCTCAGCCAAACTGAAAGAGAACTAGATGTCAAAGAAAGGAATCATCTTAATTAAGGCCATTATGCATGCAATATGGAGTTAGAGTTATAGTTGATTTAGATCTCTAAAAAACTCCAGTTAACATTATGTTGTATTTATTAAAGTAGTTAGAGTTTAAGAGTTGTTAGTAATAGAAGTAGTTTTCGAATTCCCCTCATGCTTGAGGAGGAATCTTGATCAGTTAGAATAAGAGCTCTATATATAGTTGAAACAGCAATGTAATCAAGGTTGGAAATTTTATAACAGAGTGCTGTTTTGGCTTATGTAAAGACAGAGTTCAGTAATATAAGTTGGCTGCTTTTCTTCTCAAGATTCATGAAGGATTTCCATGTTCAGAATGTGTGATTTTATTCTTTCCTTAATGTCTTTTACAGTTGCATAGATGTGTAATCACTCAGAATTCACTGATTGTGCTCTGATTTCCTGTATGCATTTATGAACTGTGGTTTTATATGAGTTGTGTTCTGAACATCCAAATGCTAAATGCCGTGACTTCTATGTAAATGCAGTATCATTGTTTACTGAAGTATGATTGACTCCATAGGCCCAATGGAAACTTATGTAATGTTTATCCAGCCTTCATATTTGTCAATGTTATTCCACAAGAGTTAGCCATCTAATTATTAGTCAAAATCAATAACACTTTGAGAGAGCCCTCTCAGGCTAAGGAGGCTAAGCCTTAGTCAAAAGATTGGTTTGAAATAGTCACTTGAAGTCTTCCTGGTTTGCAACCTTCCAAGGTCTGATTTTGAGATAACAGAAGGTATGACACGATCAGGGTTGGTCCAATCACCATTCAGAGGGAGTCAAGCTCCCCTCTTAGGTTCAAGGATGTGATGTTCGTTTCGGGTCTAAAGAATAATATTGTATCCATTGCAATTTTGGAAAATCATGGCTATGATGTGATTTTCAGCAAAGGAAAGAAATTCTTGAGACACATAGCTATGGGATAGGTTAAGTAGATCAAGGTTCATGTGAAGAACCTCTATAAGATAGATGTAGAGGATTATGTTGCATTCAGCACAATGGTAGAGAAGGTGAAAATTGTGATGTCGGTGAACTTGGGAATAAAAGACTTGGTCATTTCAATCATGGTGCTTTGAAGATCACGCAACAGATTACCATAGGCCTCCCCAAAGGAGCACTAGAGAAGAAGTACTGATGCAAAGGGTGTACCTTGGGGAAGTATACAAAAACCACTTTCCATGATAGGGACAATAGAGCTGATCCAGGTGGCTCCAGAAAGACACATAGGACAAAGATGGCTCAAAAATCAAAGTGTTTGGATCATGTTCAAACTAGGACCAGATTGTAGATCTTGTCATCCTAATCGTGGAGGTGCGAACGACTCATCAAACCGAGCTCATATGCGAAAGATAGAGATCTTTAAAGTTTGACATGAAAGGAGAAAGTGGGGCCCACAGTATGCCACATGGCATCCCAGTAAGCAAATGGGACCCACATGTCAGCCCATCAGCGATTGACACTTGGAATTTTCTCATATGTCTCCTAAAACTGGCATAAGAGACAAAAAATCATGAGAAATGGTTAAATAAATAACCATATAATGAAATGTTTCAATAGCTATTAAAATAACTATATAAAACCATCCAAACACATGGTTTCAAGATCAGCGGAAACAAACCCCGCTGAACCCTTTGAACAAACTTATCGCAACAATAAAAATTTCGATATGGCATTGGGATCGACGGTTATATATATATATATATATATACATACACACACACACACACACACACACACACATATATATATATACTATAAGTTGGTGTACCCCCAATCAAGGCACCGATACCTTTGCAGAGCCAACCGTCGATATGAATACCGGTGACATCCTAGATATTGCGCTGATTAATATGCTGATTCAATCACCGATTTTGTCACCAACCGATATCATATATCCTCGAAACCTTATATCGGGCACTGATATATGCACCAGCGCCCACTACAACTGTCGATCGTTGATATTAAGGTAATGGTAGGGAGTTTTCGGGGTTTGTGGTTTTTAAAAGGGTATATATGCAGAGAAGGCGGGATTTGATCCCCGACCTCTCCTTTACCATAAGCCACTTTTAACCAAGGCGCCAACCACTATACATTGGTAAATCCACCAATGAATTTTATTTAAACAGTGATTTTTCCCTCTACACATAGTTCAAGGAGGAGAGAGACTGTAGGCATGAATTTGAAGGCAGAAGGTAGATTAATTAATATTTTAATGTAGGAACCATGAATTGTGCAGGAGGGCAAAATTTTCACTTTGTTAGAATTTGACAAGTTTTATATGGTTTTTTACACCTCTCAACGCCACGAACACAATGGTATTGTTCGTTTCTTCTTTAGTGGCCTGCATTTTCCAATCATTTACAAAATGCACGTGGAACCATGATTTCAGCGAAAACAAGGAGCGAAACCATGAGCCATGAAATTTTCCTGAGGTAAAATTTTGACATTTCAGAATATAGTCAAGTTTATACTTGTTTTTCACGATTTTCCGCAAGGATTGCAAAGGAGAGATCAGAGTTTCCATCTGAGTTGTAGATTTGTAGTCCATCCATGGAACAAAATCTTTGAGGAATCCCAGGGGAATCTAGAAGATTCCTTGAGCTCAGAAATCTCAACTTCTCAGAATTCGGATTTTGGACAATTGATTCAGCACTACTCGAAGCCACAAGTCTGATGGTGGCTTCAAATTTCTTATTCTCTCATTTCTTCTTCTAGTCACTTTTTGAAGTGCCAGTGCAGATGTCCACATTCATGTGCTAGCAGCCATCTTCATGCGATCGATGCCTTGAGAGCGATGGTCCAAGTAGCTTCAATAGTGAGACATCCACTTCTTCAGATGGCCCTTGGTTGTGAAGTATATGATGTGTTCATGTACATCTTCTTTCTGCATTATGTTGTACACATCCTTGATTGATGTTGATGCAAGATCTTTTTTATTACATGTTGTCATGATTCCTTGCTTCATGTTATATGGAATCTTTTATGTGATGTACTTGTTGTCATAACTCTTTATGTTATGCTTTGAGATCCCTTGTTGTATGTTGTTGGCATACTCTTGTTGTCATCATGCATGTGTTTTGTTTTGACATCCCTTTTGTGCCATGACGGTGAGATGCTCACCATGCATGTTGTTGTATCATACTGATAGGAGTCTTTTGATTGAGAGTTCTAGTTGTGGAACATCTCTTAGAGCCACTCCTGTGTGAGGGCATTTTTCCTTGTATGATCGAGACATCATCTCTATGTACATCATCATTCTTAACAGCACTTAATGCAGGGGCCTACACCATCTTGACACTGGGGCCCAGAGACGTAGTCCCTCCTAGACGAACTCCGTTATCAATGCTTATATTTTCATGTGCTGGTGATTGTAATGTTCCTTTTCTTTTCTGCATACGGATGTATTCATTAATGTTATTTTAAAAAGCAATTTTAACACATCAAGAAAGTAAAAGGCCTTGGAAGGGTCCTTCTTCACACCCGGGGCTCGATCAAGTGGTATCAGAGCGGTCTTTATGTGTATGTGAATTGCAACATGAACAATGGAATGTGCAATGATAGAGGATGAAAGAGCGATGTGCGAGACCATGCTCAACATTTCCAAGAAAGTGGAAATTGTGTATGAAACTCTACATAAAGAAACAAAGGAAAAGAAGTAGTTACAGCTTCAGTTGAAAGCCACAGAAGAGGCCATGGAGGAACTGAAGAAAAACAAACATAATCTTCAAACAGAGAATGATGAATTGAAGATGCGTCTACATGAATAGAAAGAGGAGAAACAAAGTTTGCTGCTACAACTACAACCAAGGGACAAGGCCTTGGGAAAGCTGCAACATGACCCATGTGAGGTAAAAAGTAGTTCTCCATATTCATGTATATTTTCTGATGGTGATTTCGCTGTGTTTGAAAATCATATCGTAGGAATTGGCTCTAAACTGCTAAAGAGAATGGGATATGAATGAAAAAGCTTGGGCGTTAATGGCCAAGGCATTGTCAATCCCATCAAAGTAGAGGAATTACCCCGTTAGGAAGGACTTGGGTATGTCAGGAAAGAAGTTGGGGAATGTGCCGAGATAGATAGCGAACCACCAAGAATGGATGATGAGCAGCCCTCATCAGTTCTTTCCAAATCAAAAGAGAAGTTAAAAGATGTTGATTTCCTTTCGATTTCATCTTCTCATAGTATGATGTCTGTTGGAGATTTGGAGATCCCAATTACAGGGACAAACATGGTCCGAGTAGCTTCAACAGTGAGACATCCACTTCTTCAGATGGCCCTTGGTTGTGAAGTATATGATGTGTTCATGTACATCTTCTTTCTACATTATGTTGTACAGATCCTTGATTGATGTTGATGCAGGATCTTGTTTATTACATGTTGTCATGATTCCTTGCTTCATGTTATGTGGAATCTTTTATGTGATGTACTTGTTGTCATAACTCTTTATGTTATGCTTTGAGATCCCTTGTTGTATGTTGCTGGCATACTCTTGTTTTCATCATGCATGTGTTTTGTTTTGACATCCTTTTTGTGCCATGATGGCGAGATGCTCACCATGCATGTTGTTGTATCATACTGATAGGATTCTTTTGATTGAGAGTTCTAGTTGTGGAACATCTCTTAGAGCCACTCTTATGTGAGGGCATTTTTCCTTGTATGATCGAGACATCATCTATGTGTACATCATCATTATGGACATCACTTAATGCAGGGGCCTACCCCATCTTGACATCGGGGCCCGGAGACGTAGTCCCTCCTAGACGAACTTCGTTATCAATGCTTATGTTTTCATGTGCTGATGATTGTTATGTTCCTTTTCTTTTCTGCATACAGATGTATTCATTAATGTTCTTTTAAAAAGGAATTTTAACACATCAATAAAGTAAAAGGCCTTGGAAGGGTCCTTCTTCACACTCGAACCTCGATCAAGTGGTATCAGAGCAATCTTTATGTGTATGTGAATTGCAACATGAACAATGGAATGTGCAATGATAGAGGATGAAAGAGCGATGTGCGGACCATGCTCAACATTTCCAAGAAAGTGGAAATTGTGTATGAAACTCTACATAAAGAAACAGAGGAAAAGGAGCAATTACAACTTCAGTTGAAAGCCACAGAAGAGGCCATGGAGGAACTTAAGAAAAACAAACATAGTCTTCAAACAGAGAATGATGAATTGAAGATGCGTCTACAAGAATAGAAAGAGGATAAACAAAGTTTGTTGCTACAGTTGCAAGCAAGGGGCAAGGCCTTGGGAAAGCTGCAACATGACCCATGTGAGGTAAAAAGTAGTTCTCCATCTTCATGTATATTTCCTGATGGTGATTTCGTTGTGTTTGAAAATCATACCACAAGAATTGGCTCCAAACTACTGAAGAGAATGGGATATGAAGGAAAAGGCTCGGAAGTTAATGGCCAAGGCATTGTCAATCCCATCAAAGTAGAGGAATTACCCTGTTAGGCATGACTTAGGTATGTCAGGAAAGAAGTTGGGGAATGTGCTGAGATAGTTAGCGAACCACCAACAATGAATGATGAGCAGCCCTCATCAGTTCTTTTCAAATCGAAAGAGAAGTTAAAAGATGTTGATTTACTTTCGATTTCATCTTCTCATAGTATGATGTCTATTGGAGATTTGGAGATCCCAATTACAGGGACAAACATGAGGCTCCCTACAAGGATGAGGCATGAGGAGAAAGAACTTGGTGCTAATAACCAAAGCATCACTCAACCTTTTGAGGTTGTGCATGAGCATTGATTTGCAGGCTCGAGATACACCAAAGGAGAGTGCTCAAAGGTGTCAAATTTGTCTGAGACTTCGTCGAGGAAGAGAATGATGGGAAAACATCCCTATCATCACATGGTAGTTTCCATTGCAGGGAGAGAGCTGAGGCAAGCTCTCATCACCATACTGACATTAGAAGCAACAAAGGAAGGTACAACCATTGTCTATCTTCAAATGTTCATTTTGATTATGATCATGTTGTTAATACTGAATGAAGATCAAGGCATCAAAAAACATGTACTTTTTGTGGTTTACCTAACCATACATTTTCCATGTGTTGGAAAAGAATGGTAGCACTCATGAGGCGTGAAAGACCCTCTCAATAGCATGAAAAGAAGCAGGTTAAGCAGACATGGAGGAAGAAAGCCTACTGCAATCATTGTGATAGAAATGGCCATCAAAGATCCACTTACTAGAAGCTCCATCCAGCGCAGTGCCTTAAAGACAAAGCGTCAATGCGTGAACCAGGAAGAGCAGTTGTTCGACAAGAAAAATCACCTCAAGGAGGTTACCCATTCACATTGATAAGTGAAAAATGGTTTTTTTGACTTGTTGCCATTTCATGGTCATTATTTTGTAAATCATTTGTTGCATTTTAAAGTGTAAAAGTGATGATGTGTTTTCCATCACTTGGTCAGCAACAATGATGTCTGGTCATGTTTTGAGTCGCATTTTGAGTTGCATGTTAAAACTCTGAAAGTGATGTTATTTTCCATCACTTGTCAAAACATAATGTTTGGCCTTATGTATGTAAATCATGTGTTGCAGTGATGATGTGTTTTCCATCACTTTTTTGAAGCAACCATGATGAGTTGGCCTTGCTGTCATAGATGGGGTATTACGTCCATCTTTTTGTAAACTTGACCACCGAGTATGTGTTATAAACTTGTGGAAAGTATGGGATGTTAGGGTCTTTAGTTGGGTCATGTTATTCAAAGCATGTGATTTGAAAATAGTGTATTATAGGTTGCAAAAGGAGCAGGTTTCGGCTCGTCGCTTAAGGCTCCGAAGAACAAAGGTGAAGGAGATGGAAGTGAGACCTTTTCACGACATTTGTGATGTAGACAGGGTATAGAAAAATATGTAGATTATTTTCCATGCTTTTGGAGGGTCAAAAGCTCCTCAGTGGGGAGGATTGATCTAGGTGGCTCCAAAAAGACACATAGGACAAAGATGGCTCAAAAATAAATGTGTTTGTATTATGCTTGAACTAGGACCATATCGTAGATCTCGTTGTCCTGATCATGGAGGTGCGAACGGTTCGTCAAATTGAGATCATATGCGAAAGATAGAGCTCTTTAAAGTTTGACACGACAGGGGAAAGTGGGGGCCAGACTATGCCACATGGCATCCCAGTAAGCAAATGGGACCCACATGGCAGCCCATCAGCCATTGACACTTGGTGTTTTCTCATTTGTCTCCTAAAACTGGCATAAGAGACAAAAAAATCATGATAAATGGTTAAATAAATAACCATATAATGAAATGTTTCAATAGTTATTAAAATAACTATATAACCATCCAAACACATGGTTTCGGGATCGACGGCAACAAACCCTCCCAAACCCTCCTCCACATAACCCGCATATATGTAAAAACATTACATATATAT
>APFE030998199.1:6708-30643 GCA_000404065.3 Pinus taeda | reverse complement strand
ATATTATAATATAAATTCCAAATATTACGGTACCTAATTATTAATCACTCAATATAATATATTACTGCTATCAAATATATACCTATAACTTTAAATAACATACACCTATAACTTTAAATAACATGAAATTAATTTATTTCAATAAAAACAAATATTAGAGAATTCCAAATATTACTGCACTTCTTTATAAGAGTGTTGTTTGAGAGGGTAGTAATGACGTTTTTGCAAAAAAGTGAACAGTAAAAAATACGTTTTAGAACTTTGAAAGCCCATCACAAAAAAATGGCTTTTTAAAATTTTTAAACGTGAAATACGGTCAAAATGCCTTGTGACAGGCATTTTGCCCATCAAATTCCAACCCTGGTGAGAGGGGAATCTTGTCTCCCAAAGATTTTATAAAAATCTATGTAATAAGATTGCTTGGGAGGTGGCTATCATATTGCAAATACATAGATATTGGAAAAAGAAAAGCATTAGGACACAAGGTTTTAGGACACCCCTGTATGAAAGTTACTACCGAATGTCACTCCTTTGCCAACACACATCCATAGTCTCGATGGAGTTGTTCACTACCTCACTAGCAAGATTTGACTTTGCTTCTTATTTGTCCAAACTATCAAGGTCTGTTGCATTCTCAATTGATTGATTTTATAGATTTATATTTTCATGACACAACGGGAAGAACCACATCAGATCCTCCAATGCCACTGATGTCCTTCTGCTTCCAGTGAGCGTCTATAGCCCTGATGGAGTCATCGTCATACCCTACTTTAATGAAAATTTAGGGCATGGGTATGTTGTACACTGGATGCTTCAATGCCACTGACCTTGCTCCATTTCCAGCGAGCGTCTATAGCCCCAACAGAGTTGTCAGCATACCCCATCCTAAGGAGGTAGGTTAAACATTAGTGAGAACAGACTGTGATAACTCTTTTTCATACAAGGGAAAATATTTTTCATTACCTTCTCGAGTTATAGATGTTTGCAACATAAAAGGGTCTCATAAGGCTTAAAAAGATGCATAGGTGTAAGATGATCTCCGGCACACGAGGCAAGGGATCAACTAGGATCCATATTTGTTTTTTGTACATATCACATAACCTCAAAGCTAATTGTGTTTGAGAAGTACCCAGGGAACCAGGAGCATATTTCCAATAGAAAATTCAGCACTCAGTTAATTTTAAATGGGAAAACGAAAACTCACATGATTGTAAAATTCTCTTAGTATTTTTTAGATTGTGAAAGGTTTACAGTTTCGCTCCTACACCTTAGCTATTATTTAGCTAAGCATTCTATGGTTATAATTATTTCATTTCCCACTTCTTTCTCATTATTGTATCTAATTTGGTTTATATACATATTCTATCCTAATATATACATCTTGCATCATTAATCATTTTTTATTGTTATTATCATTTTTTTATTTTTTATTTCTTATTTATATGTTTCCTATTTATTATTATTATCTATTTTATTTTTTTTGGTAAAAGGCTTCAGTAGGTAATGTAATGTTTGAGGAATTCACTGTTAATGGCACAACCAAATTCCTCTCCTTCAAAGTTCTTGAGGGTTAAATGAGTTTTCCCCCTCAACTCTATGGATGAAAAATGATTTTATCCACAAGTTTTTAAACTTCCCATGTTTACCGGGCTCTTCATTCCTCTTGTCTCATTTTAGAACCCAGTCCCCAGGGTGAAAAAATCTATTCTTAGCCCGTTTGTCAAAATCCTGTTTGACTATAGACCGGTGTTGATTTATTCTTTCAAAGACTAGCTCTTTCTCTTGCTGCAGCTGGATCATTTGATTAATCTTCCGCTACAAGTCATTGGGCTCCCCGTTAATCATTTGCAGGATTTTCATAACTTTAGTACCTAGTTACAAGGGGAACACAACATCTAACCCATAAACAAGCTGAAAGGAGAAGTACCAATGAACATTTTGGTGCTTATCCTATCAGCCCAGACTGCATATTTTAGTCCCATGTGCCATTTTCAATTTTTTTAATGTAAAGACTTCTTCAGAATTTTAATGATATTCTTATTAGTGGATTCAGTGAGCCCATTCCCCTGAGGGTAATAAGTTGTTGAGTGTCCCAATTTAACTTCATATTTATCGCAAAAATTCTAAAATGTGGTTGAATAAAAGGGCTTAGCATTGTCAACTATAATTTTCTGGGGGCAGCCAAAATGAGAGAAGATATTCTCAGTTAAAAAATTCATTATGACCTTATGATTAATCTTCCTCAATGGTGCATCTTCCACCCACTTTCTAAAATATTCGGTTATGGTGATGATCCAGCAATGTTGACCTCTAGAAGGGGGTGGATCTCCCCAATGATGTCTAAACCCCATTGTTGGAAAGGTGCCTCAGTTATAATGGGCTTAAGGGGCAGTGTGGTGAGGTTTTGCTTTCCAACAAAAATATAGCATTGGCGGCGAGACCTTACTTTTCTATTTACGTCACTAAAAAGGGTGGGCCAGTAAAGGGCACTCCTTAGAATTTTATGGGCCATAGCTCTCCAATAATAGTGGCCACCACACACCCCGTTGTGATGTTGAGCGATCAAATAATCAACCTAAGACGGGAGTACATGGTTCAAAATGATACCTACTATATTATTCGAGTATATTATTCCATCTATAATACAATAGCTAATAGCTTTTAATTTAAGAGAACGTTTTGCAGCATTACTCAAGGAATTAGGCAGCTGCATAGTCTGAAGGTAACTAATAATATCCTTGTACCACTCAACTGATAGAAAATTAGGATGAATGGTAGCGGGATTTGGTTGAGGTAGTAGAAACCGTGATTGCTTATCCTGTTGACCTTCCCTTTCTACAACCGAACTCTCAAGAGCAATTAAATTGATGTCAAGTGCATCAAAGTTTGCCTTAGTTAGTAACTTAGCTAACCTTTGTCATTTTATGATTTTAATAGGTTTTAATTCCTTATCATATTCTTGGTGTTTAGCAATCCATTTTCCCCTTTGCCCTCAGTTTCATTCTGCAATAGTATATCTCTTATAATAAGGTGAGGGAGATGCACTATCGATTTAGCCAACATAATGTATTCTCTAAAATCCTTAAGGGTTTTAACTAGGGCGTAAGCCTGCTTTTCTATAATATTATATTTCAACTCAACATTTTGTAGAGACTTACTGAACAAGGAAATGGGTTGTTCGTACCCATCTTGGTTATTTTGCAATAAGACTACAACGATGGTATGCTCGGTGGTGAATGAAAAAATGAAGAAATCCTTCATGTAATATGGGATGATAAGGACAAGAGGTTCCATTATAGATCTTTTAATTTCCTGGAAAGAATTATTTGATGTTTCATCCCTTTGGATATCATTATCCTTTTTCAGCATACAAGTAATATTTTTTATTATTTCTATAAAATTGGGAATGAATCTTCTCACGAACTTTATTTTCCTCGGAAATTCCTGGACTTCTTTCTTAGTGCAAGGGAAAGAAATAGTTTGAATTTCTTGTACCCTTATAGGCTCAATACTAATGCCTTGTCAGGATACTATATGTCCCAATAGCTTCCCTTCTATCACCGCAAAAAATATTTCTTCGGATATAGTGACAGGCCGAACCTGCGACACTTCTAGAAGATAATGACTAGATGACTAAAGTGTTGGTCATCATCAGAAGAGAAGTAGTTGTGTCATCTAAATAGATGACCATGAACCAATCCTTTTCATCAGCAAAGGCAATATCCATCACTCGCTGAAAATATTCTCCAATGTTCATTAACCCGAAAGGAATTTTATGGTACATGAATGTACCCTAAGGAGTAGTGAACGCAGTTTCATACATGTCATCCTTATGGACAACTATCTAGTTGTAAACAGAGAATATGTCCATCATGGAAATGTGGACAATGCCTACTACTCATTGTAGAATGGTGTCCATTTTCAAGAGGGGATAATTATCTTTTAGGGATGCTCTATTGAGATTCCTAATATCTACACACAACCTAATTTCATAGCTTTTCTTCCTAACAGGTACTAAATTTGTGACCCAAGTGGAATATCGCAAGGGAACTATCTAAAATATTTTTGATTTCTTTCTCGATAGAAGGAAGTAAGAGGGGGTTATTATGACAAAGCTTTTGTTTGAAAGGCTTAGCTTCCTCTTTTAGAGGGATCTAATGCTCTATTATACTTTGGTCATAAGCCTTGAGGTCGTCATATGACCAGGCAAAAATGTCAGCATATTTTGAGAGAAGGTGAATATAATGTTCTTTCGTATGGGGTGGGAGAGGCTTGGAAAATTAACTTGTTTACTCTCAGATGCAGCAGATATGTCGACAACCTCTGCTTCGATATTCGAGTGTTTAAGGGTTGGGCTGGCAATTGCATCATTTTAGATTTTAGATTTCTGGAATTCATAGTTTGTTGTAATAATTTTTCTAGATACACCCCATCCATTTTGACTTGAAAATTGATGTTTTGAACCTAAAACTAAGGTTCATCATCAGGATAAAAGTGTGTGAGGAAAAATGATCTACCCAAGAATAAATAGTGAAATGGTAATAGGGTAATAAAAAGGTTGACAAAGAGAATGTTCACAATAGAATAATTTTAGAAATTTGTCAAGAGAATATTTATAATTATTAAAAAAATGTGATGAATTAAATTAATTTTTTTTAAGGATTCATGAATGTGGATATAATAAGATTAATAATATGATATAATATCAGATAATTAGGGCATTTTTAAATTTCAAGAATTTTAAAGTATTTATTTATAATAATATGATATAATATCAAATACTTAGTGTATTTTTATTTTATTTTATTTTCAAGAAAATTTAATGTACTTATTTTCAATATTCTAAATTTATAAACAATTATAATAATTTTAAAAGAGAGATTAGTGTTAAATAATATAAGGAATAAAATTTTAAAAAATAGTGACTTAAACAGGAAAGTAAGAAGGAAAAGATTGATACAAGAGTTAAGGGGTGTTAGGATTTCTGGAATTGGATTTTAATGTAGGGATCCAAATTTTTCTTATGACCCATCCTTCATCCCTGTTGAGGTTTTTAGGATGTTTATTGATTTCAATGACTTCTCTAAATTTTAGCAAGAATGAAAGTTTATCAATACATATATGATCTTTTGTATTATTAGAATGCTCTGCAAGGGTTGAGTTTTTTAATCGGTTATGTTTTATGTCAGTAGAGTGTTTTATGTCATTATGATTGAAAATTTTCTCCAAAGGAATCAATCCCCTGGCGATGTAATTATTCTTTAGTTGAATAACGTCATGATTGCTGATCCTAGAATGTAAATGATATGTGTGAGTTGGAGCCATATCTACGTCCTCGTCTTCTTCTTTTTGGTTGTTGTTGCTAAAGCAAGAGTCGGACCTTATATTTCATTACTTAGTAAATAAAATACAAAAAATACAACATTCCTTGGTAAGTTGAAGACCAAGGAGAAAACCCAATATTAATTGTTAATGGGCCAGAGGAAAAAGCCCCTAACCCTACAACCAAACCTCAAAAATCTCAAAAGAAATACACATCAGAATCCAGCAAACCAAAATATAGAGTCAGATCCAAAATGGAACATATGTGCCAATCGATAAAGACTTCGTGTCTGCATAACTCACAACCCATGTATCTGTGTAACATAAAAGATAGGCGTTTCCCACCAAGAACAATTTGTTGCCCACCAAGAGTACTAAACTCTAACTCCTCCCCCCATTTTCCTAACTTGTATCTTTAATCTCATTCGTCGAACCATCCCACTCGATCCTACGGCTATGGCCAAAATCGCTGGGCTTAGAAGCGCAACGTTTACCCATTTGGACCCACCCACATGCTCGATCAATCCAATCCGTAGATTTGTCATGAAATATCTGACAGTTGAGGATCATATCACTCCGGTCAACATCATCGAACAATAGCGTGCGATGAGGGCGGTATTCCATTTGACCCCACTACCACATGGGGCTCACTGAATGGAATCGCTCCTAAAAAGGAAAAACCACTTCCCACTTGCAAGGCTTGCGAACACCGAAAAACTGCCTTGGAAGCAGTATTACGAACAAAGAAGAAAAATATAGGGTTCCGAGGGTTTTGAGGGTTCCAGGTTTTTGTCCTCTCGCCAAAGCTACACTACCTACACCACTGTGAGATGAAGCTTCTGCCATCCTACTTGTCACCCAAAAAAACTGAAAATCCCAGGAAACAACCCACTGACATGCACGAAGGATTCTGACTGTCGATCTCCCAAGTTTGATCCAATGGCCGAGGAAGAAATTGCAATGGCAAAAAGCCCACCTCCTAATCACATGGACCCACTGACATGCACGATGAATCCTAGCCATCGATCCACCGTGCTTGATCTGATGGCTCAGGATCATATTGCACGGGCCTAAAGCGCTACAGGTTAGCATGCAATGAGGGTGGTATTCATACCCACCCCACCACCACGTGTAGTGACTTGAATGGGATCGCTCCAAAAACTTGAAAACCACTTTCTGCTTGAAAGACACCTGATAACCCGAAAACCACTTTGCGGGCAGAATTGCGTCCCCGTGAGGAGAAGTAAGATAATCCCAACCACCACGAAAGCCAAAAATTTGGCTTCTCACTCCAACCCCTCTACATCAGAAGATGAATCCCTATAGAGTACTGTCCCACCCCTCTGGCCTACTACCCAAGTAGTAGGAACTACCCAACAACCAAAGAAGGGTAAAAATGAGGAAAACGTAGCCACACATACTGAAACCAATCTATCTGGCTAGAGCCTCCATAGATTTTTTGTGATACACCACCATAACTTCATCGGCTCAGTAGCTGCATTTTTCCTTTAGTATATTCTGAGACAACCCCTTCCAACCCATCACGACTCTGCTAATGGTACAATTCACTCCTTGGTTGGCCAATGAATCCACCAGTTTGTTAGCCTTCTGTCGAACATGGTTAAAAATTACCATGTGTAGGCTCGTGAGGTGGAGTTGGATCCGTTGAAAGATCTGGATCAACCTCCAATGTTTTAAAACCTTCTCCGTCCCTATGCCCTAGTTGATTCTTTTGACTGAGTTAATGAATAGCTTAGAGTCAGCTTCGATAATCACATTATGCCAATTATCCTTCACTAAGATTTCTAAGCATTGCTCCATAGCCATTAGTTCTGCCATGTTGTTAGTGGCTCTGCCTAAATGGCAATTGAAGATGGAAATGATAGTACCTGATTCATCCCTTAACACCCCTCCAAAGCTAGCCATACCTGGGTTGCCTATAGAGGCCCCATCAATGTTATACTTCATAAAACCCTGATGGGGAGGATGCCAAAAGTTCTTCTCAGTTTCCATTATCCTAACCACTATGTCTAGGCCTTGAGGAAGAAGCCCTTGCATGCCCAACTATCTGAGAATTTTCAAATTAGCATCAGAAGGTGGATTCTTAGGGGGAGTTCTCACAGTCGTACTGACCGTCTCCCTAAGTTGTCTTAATGTCTGCTCAAAAAGACATTGGAAAGGTCTCTTTTCATTTTTAAAGATCCTGTTGTTCCTTTATTTCTAGACATTCCAAATAATGAAGCTAGGCATGAGAGCCCAAGATGAGCACAGAATTTTAGAATCAAAAAAATCCTTCCTCTAGTTGTTTAGGGTATTGATAATACTCCCACTATCCCTATCTGTCTTTTGGAAGATAGTGGCGAAAGAGTCCCACAATCTAGAGGTGGAGATGCAATTGTTGAGGAGGTGTTCCATAGATTTCTCTTGGACCTCATAAAGTTGGCATCTGGAAGGCCCCACAACCCCCCTTTTCCGAATGATGTCCCAAGTCATAATTTTCCTATGGTAAACCAACCACATAAAGAGTTTAATCTTTATCCAGCCATGATGCCTCCATAGATTTGGCCACATTCTATCTAGAGCAATAGAATCCAGCTCAAGGAGTATGCATTTTTCCTCCTTAAGATTGAAGGTAACCTCTTTGTTGTTTCCCCATCTTAACTAATCATGCCCCCCTAGTACTAGAATCTTCCTTTGTTCCAACATTTTCATAAGAACTTCTCCTTTTCCTTTCAAGGGGTTGTCTTCCCTATAGACAAAATTCCTCCAGTTTCTCCATTTTCCTGCATTATTGGTCTGATTCCAAAAATATTTAACCTTATATAGCCCTATGATGTCTGTCTCTATCTTGAGGTCCTTAAAATCATCTTTCAATAGTATTGGTTCTTGTTACCATTTGTCTTCCCAAAATAGTGCCAGATCTCCCTCTCTGATTTCCCAAAAGTTATTCTTTTGAACTAAGCCTTTATTCTCCCAAGCCTTGTTCCAGATATATGAGCCCTTTATACTTCCATACATCCTTATGTGATCATTAATTTTCCAAGTACTGGCATATTTCTCTTTCCAAATACTAGCCCATTGAGCCTCTGGTTCTTTAACCCAACGCCACCAAAGTTTAGCGCCTAGAGCCCTGTTTAGAACCTCTGGATCATCCAAACCAAGACCTCCATGATTTTTAGGTTTGCAAATCTTTTCCCAGGCTACAAGGCCCATTTATTTCTATTCTCCCCCTTGCCCCAGAGGAAATCTCTTTGAATGGATCTGAATTGTTGTAAGACTCCTCTTGGTGCAGGGAGAGTTGAAAGCATGAAGACTGGGAAAGATTGAAGAATAGCCTTCGTAAGCACTAGTCTAGTAGCCAAATTTAAAGTTCTGATGGTCCAATTTCTAATTTTATCCTGCATCTTGTTAATCATTGGCTCCCATACGCTCTTATGCAGAGGTTTAGCAGTTAGAGGAATACCCAAATATTTTGAAGGAAGGAAATCCCTTTGAAAGCCCAGAATTCTGGAGATGTTCCTTTGAATAGCAATATTGGTATTAAAGAAAAAATCTTGGATTTGGAAAGATTAACCTCCATACTTGAAGCCATGGAAAAGTCATTTAGAAATTGCTTGTATGCTACAACCTCTTTAACCATAGGGATTCCTTGCAACATGGTGTCATCCACAAATTGTTGATGAGTTAAGGACTGTCCATTTTCAAAAAGTTGTAGACATTTGATTTTGTCGTCTTACTTTGCCTCCTTGACGGACTGGCGCAACCCTTCCATCATGAGAATGAAGAGAAAGGGAGAGATTGGATCACCCTGCCTCAGCCCTCTTGAAGGAATAAAAGTCTCGGAGGGAGAAGCATGTACCAAAATAGAAAAACTAGGAGAAGTTACCAGGGCCATGACCCATCTGACCCAATTGTGATCAAACCTAAAAGAAATAAGAACCCTCTTAATATAGGTCCAATTCAACTTGTCATAAGCTTTGGCTAGGTCCAGTTGCATGATCATTCCAGCCTTCCTATTACTAGTCAGTGAGTGCAACACCTCCTATGCTTGAATGCTATTATTGAGAATTTTCCTGCCTTCCACATAACTAGATTTTTGCCCAGATACAAGAGTGGGAAAAAGGGGTTTGAGTCAGTTGGCTATAACCTTGGATATTATCTTGTAAACCACATTGAACAATGCTATGGGTCTAAACTTACCAGGAGTGAGGGCATTCTCCTGTTTAGGGATCAGAAAAATGAAAGAGGTGTTGAGTGCTTTCAGAATAGTTCTATTCCTCCTGGAATCTTCTACTACATTCAGAATGTCCTGTTTAACAATATTCCAACAAGATTTGAAGAAATCAACATTGAAACCATCAGGGCCTGGTGCTTTACCATTCTGCATTTCCGTGAGGACCTCACTGATCTCCTCTTCAGTCACTGGCCTATTGAGATTAAAGTTATCCTCTTTGGACACTAGTTTGGGTATATGTCTTGTTAAATCCTTGATGAAATGCTCTCTGTCCAAGATGGTTTCCTTTGCTATCCCAAGAAAGTGTTGTAATAGCACGGCTTCTATGTCTTCGTGGGAACTAAGAAGTTTCCCTCCCTCATCCTTGAGCGAAGAGATTCTATTATGGACTCTGTTTGCCATGGTGGATCTGTGGAAGAATCTGGTGTTTTTCTCTCCTTCTTTTAGCCATTGCACTCTAGATTTTTGTCTCCAAAATATTTCTTCTTGTTTACAAAAGTTATCCCTTTCTTGTTAAGTTTGGTAGCTTTCTCATTTCTTACTTTGTCAAAGGCAACCGAGATAAGGACTTGGTTTAGTTCCTGCAATTTGTTTTCAACCGCTTTTTTTCCTTCAAAAATATTACCAAATTCATTCTTGTTCCAATATTTTAGCCTGTACTTGATATGTTTTAATATTTTGTGAAGAAGGAACATACTTGTACCTTGAATGTGTAAATCTTTAGACCACCAACCTGAAATGTTGTTGATGAAATCTGGATGGGTGAGCCAGATATTTTCAAATCTAAAAGGTCGATTCCTGGGGGTGCCTATGCCTTTGACCTCCATTTGGACCGGCCAGTGATCTGATCCTCCAAAGGGGAGAATACTCGCTGCCATTTCCTTATTATTGAGCACAAGGTCATCTGAGATGATGAATCTGTCTAACTTCGATGCAACTAGAGACTCTCCTCCTATTTTATTATTCCAAGTAAAGAGACCATTACTGGAAACAATGTCTACTAGCTTCATAGAATCCATAAAAGTTTGAAAGGCTAAGGAGTCTTTATTTAGGGGTTCGGTACCCCCTTTTTTCTTCAATAGTGATTTGATCATATTGAATTCACGACCAAAAATCCAGGGTATATCTCCAAATCTTGCTCTAAGATCCATCAGTGAATCTATAAACCTGAGTTTATCATCCATTCTCTGAGGGCCATAAACATTCATGACTAGATAGATCTCCCTATCCTCCAGAGGTTGAATAACCACTGATAAATAATTTCTAGAAGCCTCAACATCTATTATCCCAATCTTTTGGGGGTTCCAAAGAGTAAGAATTCCGCCTGCTACATTTTCTGCCTTGACTTCTAAAAACTCAAAACGATTGAGCCATTTGCTGTATAATTATTTAATTTTCTGAATGAAACATTTAGTTTCTTGGATAAAAAGCATATCTGGAGCTTCTTGCTTCATTATGTTACTAATTAATCTTTGCTTCCTTTTACTACCAAGACACTTTATATTCCAAGAAGTAAACTTCATCATTAAAGATTTGTGAAGGAGTAACTGGTTAGGTCTTTCATCTTACCTGAACCTATCAATAGTTTTCCACATTCCATCAACAACTCATTCTGCTTTTTTCTGCCTCTTTTCTTACTTGGGCATCTAGGTGCTAGTCTTGGGGTGTTTTTCAAAGTTTTCACCCCTTCGCTATCCTATTTTGCAGTATTACGTTGCCTGACCATTCTTGTCTTCTGGATTTTCCATAAGTACGGCTGTTGTACTCTAGTGAACTCCTCTTGAGGTAACGAGTCTACCCCTCCGATGGTTCCTTGTTTTAAGAACCATTCCAAATCTAGGTTTTCTCTCTCAAGAATCTCCTGTAGCTCATGGTCCTCCATTTCCATCTCACTTAGGGTCATTTCCTAGTCCATATCTAGTTCTACATCACTCATCATAGCCTCTTTCTGTTTATTATTATCCTTTGTAGGATCCTTGTCTTCCTCTTTCTCCTTCTCCTCTAGACTTACCTCCATGCTCTGGTCTACTTTTTTTGTCTCTTCTTCTTCTTTGAGCACTTGGTACCTGTTCAGACTGACCTGAGGCCCTTCTGCTTGATGTTTCTTAAGTCTGATTTTTCCCCCTTTTCCTTTATGGCTCACTTTATGAAAGCTTTCCGTGTCTTTTATCGTTGTAGCTTTGCTTTTATTCTCTATTTTATTGAGAGGGAAATCCCCGAAAAGGTGTCCATGCTCATGGCATTTGTGACATCTAAAAGGAATATGTTCATAATCAACTGTTTGAACCCATTCTTCATAAAAAACCTCCAAAATAACCTCATCCGTTAGGGCTCTAGATAGATCCATTTCCACACAAATTCATGCAAAGGAAGTGTATTTTCCCCTTCTAGTGGCTTCAGATGCTTTAACAAAACGCCCTAATTTATTTCCTAAGGCTGTTAACAACTCTGTTTGCCAATAATCAAGAGGAAGGGAGTAAAGCCTTACCCAAATCGGAATGAAGGTAAATGTCTCCCACTCCGGGACAAAGTTCATCATCCACGGACTCATGTAGAGGCCAGTTGCCATGAAGAAGTAGGGACCCCCTTCAAAAACTCTATCTTTATCCTCAATGTTTGTGAAAACCATTGTGAAGAATCCCTTTGACCCAAGATGTAGGTCAATGCTTCCTTTTGGCTTCCAATGATATTTAATCCATGTCTTTAATGCTTTTTCAGTGGGCCATACTCCCATGAATTTACAGATGATAGCATATGTCCACATTTGGTCCCTATGAGCCTATAGAGAAAGATCATTCAGAACTATTTTGGGTCTGACTTTGGTTTTGGGTTTACATGGACCCTGTTAGAGTCGGTCTTGAGCCCTCCCTCAGCGATCAAAACTCTTTGCATTTTTCATAGGTAGGTGTCTCATCAGTGTCAATTTTTTGCATCCCGTTAGGCATGCCATAACCCTGATGGAGGAGCTGATGTGTTTATACCCCTCTTGGCATTGCTGGTGTTAGTGCTTGAAATTTCACCTCAGGCTGAGACAGGTAAATCTCAAGGCTACATCAAACCATTTAGCCTTGTAGCTAGCCCTATGGGGCAGGAGAAGGCTCTCTCCGGTCTATCTCGTAAAATCTCCAATATATGAGAAGAACAATAAGGTAACACTGATATTAGGCTATTAAACTGATCATAAAGATTGATTTTGGAGTTTTTGGGTTTTTGGTGGCAAATTTGAGGGGATGGCAATTTTGGGTGCAGGGATTGGAAAAGTTTCTGCATGGGGTTCTTTGGGGCGAGGTAGGAGACAGTATTGATGCCTTTAACTGAAGTGGATGGTCAGGGATGACATGTGAGGAGCTAAGGAGAGCAAACAATAACTTTGAATTCTCCTTAAACAGTAGAAGACATTGAAATTAAACAAACTTAAAAGCAGAGCATGGCAAGCATGAATTCTTACTTTAACACTTCATTTGTTTAATGTGCAGAAGTAAAGAAAGGAAATGAATCACATAACAAAGCTTACAATAACATTGAGAAACACACCATCAACACATGAGTCCACAAGAATCCCAAAGAGGACTGCAAAACCCTGGTCTTCCTTAGCCAAAAATTGTAGAGATACAGTGAAATAATACAATGAAAGCTTCTCCCTCAAGAGTCCAACCTCCAACCATGAAAATGAGTATGAAAATACATAATATAGATGATCTAACCTCTTTCCTTGCCTCTAGGGGTCGAGCTCATCCTTCTAGGAGCTATTTCAACCACTTCTAAACTTAGCACTAAAATCTAGGCAGTCAAAACAACTTGCCTCTATAAACTAGGAAACCAATCCATTCATTAAATGTTTGCTATTTCATGCATGAATCTTCTAGAAGAGATAAATGAGTGTCATGGTAACATGAAAATACATTAATTACATCAAAGAGGGTGAAAAATACCATCTCAAGTCAAAACTGGTCAAAGTTGGGCGAGTTCCTGAGCTGTAGATGAATTTCCTGTGAAAACTGCCCAACATGTCGCGCGCATCTGCCTAACATGTCGCGCGCATTTGGAGCCATGTTTGGGGCACTTGAAGGTGGCCAAATTGGGAAATCGTAGGCTTGTTGGAAAGGTCTATGAGTCTACTTTCCAACCCAACTGGTATTTTTGGATTTGGAGTTCATTTTCCCTGTCACAAATCAAATCTCCCAAGACATCTTTCTGCAGTTCAAAAAGGTGGCAGAAAGTCAAATTTTGCATGTTTTTTGACTTTTTGGAGGCCCAAAACTTCACAAAATCTCAAGTCCATCCATGTGCATATGTAACTTTTCATGAAAAATCTAGAAATGCTGATTTTTTGTCAAATGGAGTTGCCGGGATGATGCATCTCACTGGGGGTGAGACGCGTTAATGAGAAAAAACCTGTAAATTGCCAAAAAATACCAAAAATGACCCAAAATGCTCAAATTTTTTTGAAATTTATGCTTTGGCTGAGCTATTTAGTACTATGCTCCTTCAAGGAAGCCTCGGCCAAAATACGGAGGGGATCAGGCCTTTTTCTTCGTTTTAGTGCCTTTGCCAACCGCCTTCGAAGCACTTTCATCTTTGCTTTGCACGCATGCATTCTTGCCCAGTAATTGTTTTTCATGTTCCTCAGCAATTTGTTATTTTGATTGGCCTTAGCCAACAGCCTTTTCAAATGAGCATTGTCCCAAATAAACATAGATTCTCGATATATGGGTCTCAATTCACCGGGTCTCCTACGAGCCAATTCCCGGTCTTCACGAATTTTCTGTAGCTCATATAGCTTGTGCTCGTCCTCCAACTATTTGTTTCGCTGCTCTAAATCGTTGATTATCCATTTTTCCATCAATAATTTCATTTGCAGCGACTGAATCTCGGTGCTTTGCTCTCGGATGATATCCTTGAGCTCTATGCTAGGAGAATCGGCATCAAGATCAATAACTGGATTGCCTGACAATCTCTCCTCGATCATGGGCTGCTTTCCCCTCTCTGATACCTATGTTGCTGTCGGAAACGAGGCCCCTTCCACTTGGTGTGGAGATAACACTCATGGTGCTGATGAAGAAGGCGAGACCCCTTCCACCTGGCGCGGAAAAAGTACTCGCCGAGCTGCTGCAAATAAGGCCCTTGGGCCTCTCTGATAGGTGACCTGAAGTGAGGAGCTGACATGTCTAGTGACAAGGATGTCATGTTGATGTGATGGTCCTCCCTCCTCGTGAACAACCTTAGGACGTGGCAGTGATGGTACGGTGAAAAACTCACGAGAGATGAACTCCTCCCATGAGATGCCCTGCTGAGTCAACTAATGCAATACTACTATCTGAATCAAACCATTATGGTAAAGGCTCCTGTATTGTTGTGCCAGGGTCTTCCTCTGCAACGTGGGCACCATCCTCTGAATGTTCTGAAAGAAGAAAACTGGGATGTTCATCATCCTCACTCTGGTGAAATGCATCAAGAGGCGAATGTGATATGAGTAAACCAATGAAAATATGCCCTCACAAGTAAAATAATGCATAATGAGCTTCACCATGGGAGCATACTCATTTCTGAGAAACCTGAATGGAAATACACCTGCCATATGTCTCATGAATGTTGGCCGAACATAAGGCTCAAAGAAAACAAAATCTAACAACTTGCACTTATTCCACACCTCACCAACATTAGGTATCCCTGTAGCCTGTGAGATCACCTCGGGTGCCAATATAAAGTTTACCCCTGCAAGGTTGACATGTCCATCATGCAAATGTAAAACAAAAAGGCGGGCCAAATCTCGGTGGTGGTGAATCCGAGAGATCCTCTCGCAAAATTCGTAGCAAGACATATACTGAAAACATGATACCGCAAGAGGACAAGCTTGTAACTCTACCAAAGAAGTGGGCTCCTCTCGCTTATGATGTCCACCCTTACCACTCCTACGTGGCTGTCTCTGTTCCTCAATTTCTGCTGATGATTGGTCATCACTTTGCTCATAAGTTTCGGTTTCTGACATAGTTTAGGAGCAAAGTGGACAAATTGGACTGTTGTTTCTGCCTGTAAAAAGTGCTGAATTTTATGCTGTTTCAAGGGGACAAGGACATGAGGGAAATGTTAGGGGAGGGATCTTTTTACAAGGAATTAGGAATATAGGAACATAACAGGGAATTTAAGGAAACTATGTAAACAATATGGAAAATGGGAATACATATTTATAATCACGAATATTGGAATATCATTGCATATGGGGAATACATGTATAGGAAGTAAACATATGAGAATATGCATGCATTCATTAACAGGGAAAATAGGGAAAATTGACAAAATTCTCTACATATTCACCAACAATTTCTTGCGGTTACTCATGCATATGGTGCAGCAAAATGAGGGTTTGAATGTTTTGTCTTTTGATGCTTTTGGGAGAGGGGTAGGGTTTGATTTTTTACAAGGAAAATGGGATATATGTAAACAGGGAAATGAGGGAAAAACAAACATCACTGCACATGCATTATCAAATTTCATGTATTCACATAGATATAATGAGGGAAAAAGGATAGGGTTTGATTTTTATTTTTAAAAGGGAAAGGGGTAGGGTTTATTTTTCTTGCAAATTTAAAAGGGAAATTTCCATGGAAACATAGGGAAAATGAAATAGGAAACATAGGGAAAATGAGAACAAGGGGAAACAATGAAATAGCAATAAAACCCTAGCACCTTTTACAAATTTATAAACAGCGACATGGAGTCTTTCTTCTTGCATACTTTGATCATTACAAGGATATTCATGATGTTTCTCAACAAATCCAACAGCTATTCACAAGTTTGAAAGGCCTACCTCAAACAATTTGATGAAGAAAAGGAGCTTGAGCAATTCTAACATGAGCTGGGGAAAACTAGCTAGACATGTCGTGCAGCCTGCCCAACATGTCGCGCACCTCCCAACATGTCACGCCAGTTGGAAAATTACACTTTGTGAGACCCTCTGACATGTCGCGCGCAACCCAACATGTCGCGCAGCTAGTTTGACATATCGCGCACCTGTCCTGAGCCCGATTTTGCCTCAATTCACTTGGAAGTGTGCCCAATCACTCTTGCAAGGGTTATGAATACACAATGAGAGTGCAAAGAGGGAGTTTGGGCCTTTATAAATTTCATTTGAAAAAATTTCATGCCCAAAACCCACTTTCTAATGTTTTCTCATGACACTTTTAAACTTTACACGCTGTTGTCTTTTTGGTTTCCTTTTGTCCTGAAATTGACTAATTTAGTGCTTTTGCTTGATTCTTTTTGTAGGTAGATCATCTGAGGGACCTTGGCAAGGGGACCAGGGTTGCATTTTGTTGACTGAAGACTTTTGAAATTCCATCACTTTTTTACAAATAAATGAAAAATGACCTTGGCTTTAAAAACAAAGTTTTTAAATCCAAGGTGAATATTAACTGTTCCAGATAAAAAATTTGGAAGAGACACCTTTACAATCATCCCTCTGGCTTACTGAACACTCATTGACTTTCAAACACATGACCTTGTAATATTTTTGACCAAAACCCTAGACCTAGGAAATTGACCTCAAGAGAAGACAAGACAAGCTTGAAAGAGCTTTAATAACTGAAATGACTTAAACCAGCAATGGCAAGAGGGGTATAAACATATCAGCTCCTCCATCAGGGTTATTGCATGCCTAATGGGATGCAAAATTTGACACTGATGAGACACCTACCTATGAAAAATGCAAAGAGTTTTGATCGCTGATGGAGGGCTCAAGACCGACTCTAACATTGGCTCCAATGGGGATGGTAGCTCTTTGGAGGTACCAAGAACTTTAGACCTCTGGGAGAGCAGACCAGTGCTTTATTCTTTGGGAAATGGAGTCAACTTCTACACATGTGACCAAACTAAAACGACTTTATTTGACTTGGACAATTGACTGAAATCCTAGACTAACTTTAACACTAACTCACTTACTCTATGCAGACAATAAACTGACTGAAACAATCTTGCAAAACTCACACCAACTAATCACCATTTTCAGAATTATAGCCTTCACCGCAGGCCCCAAACTGAAGATGGGAGATCAGTTTCACACTTGTTGGCAGAATGCAAATAAAATGGTAATTACAATGAGAGTGATTTAGAGCAGAAAATGCTCAAGTATAATATCTTTTGAGTAGTCGGCCATTCACCGACCCACCAAGACATTCATCACCGTTCATTTCTTTGAGAAGAAAAGCATTAGGACCGCGATATGCTGCAATTTTGTAAGGACCTTTCCACAAGTTGTCAAATTTTCCATGCTTCCCTTTGTCTTCATTGCGGGCATCCCATCTCAAAACAACATCATCAATCTGAAACTCATCTGATTTGGCCCTTTTGTCATAGATTTTCTTTATGCGCTCCTGCAACTTAAGGGAATTGTGATGAACCTCTGCTCGTGTCTGTTGTAAATGAATCATTTGACTGATCCGCCGTTGCATAGGATCCTCCTCACCATCAGCTTCTTGAAACAGCTTGGCTACTGGAACACTAAGTGAGGTAGGAAACACTGCATCTACTCCATAAACCAGTTCAAAAGGTGACATACCAATTGACTTCTTTTGACTTACCCAATCAACCCATAATGCATTTATTAACTTCTTGTGCCAGCTCTTCTTATTTATTTCCAGCAATTTCTTTATGATGTTTACTAGAGATTTATTCGAAGATTCAACCAGCCCATTACCTTGTGGATGATAGGCGGTCGAATGCCCCAAGCTGATGTTATATTTATAGCAAAAATCAACCATTTTCTTCGATTTGAATGCTGCTGCATTATCTGTAATCAACTTATGTGGACAGCCAAAAAGTGACAAGATATTACTTTCAAGAAAAGAGATAATTACCGAGTCAGTGGCTTGCCGGGTGGGAATGGCTTCAATCCACTTCGTGAAGTAATCTGTGGCAGTCAAGATCCATCGATGCTGCCCTGAAGATGCTGGAAGGATTTCGCCAATAAAATCCAAGCCGCATTGTTGAAATGGTGCGCTGATTTCAACGGGTTTGAGAGGCAATGGCTATAATTTCTGCTTTCCTTGAAATATTTGACATTCATGACAGCTCTTTAACGCTTTATACACATCAGAAAATAAAGAAGGCCAATAGAAGCCAGCTCTCAAGATCTTATTAGCGGTAGTCTTCCAAAATAAGTGACCCCCATAGTCACCTTTATGAAAATCTTCCATTGTTGTTTTAGCTTCCTCATCAACCAGACAATTCAGCAATATGCCACCAGGATCTTTCCAATAAAGTGCAGATTTGATAATACAAAATTTAGCACCCTTTAGTTTCAATGTTCTAGCTTTGTTTCTAGGCATTCCAAGGGGTGAAGACAAATTTTGAAGCACATAAACTATATCAGCATACCATGGAGAAGACACAAAGATATCGGATACCTGTAGAACTGAATTTTCTAAATCTTCATCAGACAAGGCAGCAATTAAATTAATATCAAGGAGGTGAAGATTTGTTTCAGCCATCAACTTAGCAAGACCTTGACCTTTAATCAATTTGGTAGGCTTAATTTCTACATCATACTCTAATAGTGCAGCGATCCATTTACCCCTTCTTCCCTCCAATTCCGTTTGTACTAAAACATCCTTCACAGCTGCATTGGGAACATATGCTAAAACATGAGAATTCAATATGTATACCCAAAAATCTTTCAAAGCTTTGACCAGTGCCAATGCTTGCTTCTCAATGATATTATAATTTAGTGCTCTGTCTCTTATGATGCGGCTGAAAAAAGCTATGGGCCTCTCAACTCCATCTCTCTTTTGCATCAACACGACTGCCAACGTGTACTTGGAAGCAAATGAAAACAAAATAAAATCCTATGTGTAATCTGGGCTGATCAAAGTTGGGGCTGAAGATAAGATTACCTTTATCAAATTAAAAGACTTCACCGCCTCTTCGGTCCATTTGAGTTCGTTGTCCTTCTTGAGCATATTGGTTATCTCTCTAAGATGTTTGGCAAGATTGGGGATGAAGCGATGCAGAAAATTTAATTTACCATTGAAGGACTGAATTTCTTTCTTGCTACGGGGCTGCTCTAATTGCTGAATTGCTTCCACTCGTGCAGGATCTATACGAATGCCATCTTTAGAAATAATGTGACCTAGCAGCTTGCCTTCACTCATAGCAAAAAGACTCTTCTTCGGATTCAATGAAATGCCATACTTTCCGCACTTTTGAAACACCTTAGTCAAATGAAACAAATGCTCTTCATCAGATTTAGAAAACACGGTCAGATCATCAAGGTAAACAACTAAAAAGACATCCTTCTCATTTGCAAAGGCCATGTCCATTGCCCGCTAAAATGTGGCACCCGCGTTCTTCAATCCGAACGGCATCTTGGCATAATGAAATGTACCCCATGGAGTAGTAAATGTTGTCTTGTCACGGTCATCTTCATGCACCAAAATCTGATTATACCCGGAGTAACCATCAAGCAATGACATCCTTGATGCCCCCACTACCCGCTGCAATATGTGGTCCATTTTGGGCAGCGGATAATTATCTTTTAATGACACCTTGTTCAGATTTGTGAAGTCTATGCACAAGCGAATCTCGCCAGTCTTCTTTCTCACAGGCACTAAGTTGGAAATCCAACCAGAAAACCGGATTGGCACTATGATTCCTGACTTATACAACCTGTTCACTTCCTTCTCAATCAATGGCAACAATTTAGGATTAATTCTTCTCAACTTTTGTCGGAAAGGCTTTTGATTTGGCTTTATGGGAATGGTATGCTGAATGATACTTGTGTCATAAGTTTTCAAATCTGAATAGTCCCATGCAAAAACAATAGAATACGTAGACAATAATCTGATATACTCTTTCTTTACCTTAGGTGGCAATGCTTTTGAAATTTTCACCAACTTTGGATTTTCAGTTGTCCCAAGATTGACATCTTCAACTCCTTTGTCTGTTGGCCTCAAAGTTGGCTTGCGGGCAACATCATCTTGATCAAACAATTCTTCCAAAGGAATCAATCTTTTAGGAATGTAATTGTCCTTGAGCTGCAACACATCCATCTGATTTACTCCTTCAGCTTCCATGTCTATTGAAATGTCTTCGAATTTACCCTCAATTTGCATAAAATATTTGATTTCTTCGTCATCTTGGAAAACTTGCCAACACCTTTGATTATCTGGAGCTGTAGGGCGATGCTTCACATATATCTCAAACTTATTGCTGGAATTCATGGGTATTTTCAGATTACTTGCTGCCTTAGCCAATGCATCCGCAACACCATTTTGAATCCAGGGCACACATGTCAAAGTATGTTCTGAAAACCTCTTTAAGATATCTAGAACAGCATTCTGATATGCTCGCATACGAGGATGTTTGGCCTGAAATTCACCTTTCACCTGTTTGATAACCAACTCGGAGTTGCCATATACCGCTATCTTCTTTGCCTTCAACTTCCGAAGGATTTTCAGACCAGCAATAAAAGCTTCGTATTCTGCCTCATTATTTGAACAATCAAATGCCAATTTGTACGAACATACCCGTACCTTTCTTGGAACTTGGTTTTGGACTGAAAATGGGCTTCGAATCCACACACCTATACCAGCACCATCGCTGCCCACTACACCGTCAAAATCCATGGTCCAAAGACCATCCTCATCATCTTCTAAGTGCTGAAAATCTGATTTTGATGCATGCTCTGTTCGCTGCCCGTTTGTTTCAGCAATTGGCCTTATGACAGCAGACCTTTCTTCACTTTCCTTTCTCAAAACTTCTCTGAAATTTTCTGAAATGTCTGGTATATCTTCTACTTGAACTAATTGGCTATCTACCTCATTGAAATTTTCCGCAAACAAAACAAAAGATTCTAAATCTGTTTGTACATAATTTACAGGATGATTAACGGGCTTTTCCTTACTAGTAATCATGTATTTCATCTTTTGTTCCCGATATAACTTCCTCATTTGACCGAAAACTGGAATTGTGGCATATGAAAAATCAAGCTGAAGTGTACCTTTGAGCTTGGCTCCCCATGATCTTGACAGCAACATGCCAAACCACGGAGGAATATCTGCAACCACCACGTCCATCAAAACATTCTTTGCTGGAATTTGATCTAGACTCACCACCAAGTCTTTGATCAAGCCAATACATCTTACCCGGCTGGAATCAAACGAATAAAAATCATGATAGTTCCTTGTGATGCCAAGTCCCAGCTTCTCCATGATTGCTTTCGGCATCAAATTATGCGAGGCTCCCGAATCAAACATGGCATTATGCAACAAAAACTCATGCAATCGCAAACTAATATAGAATGGAGGAACATCACTTTTAGGAGACTCACCATTTAAACTTGACCCAAAAATAAATTACGGCTGATCATCTTGTACATTCACCGTGTCTAGCATTGGGTCAAAGTTCAACATCTTAGAGAGCTGGCCTCGATAGCTACTATTCTTCATGATTTCTGTCAAAGGAATGGGCACTTTCAACTTTGCGATCTCATTCTCCAAACTGAAAACTGAACCCTTCTCACCTTCTTTAGCCGGATTATCTCTTTTTTCAGCTTTATCCTTTGGTGCATTTGATGGCTGATCTATCTTGGGTGCTGGTGATGATTGACTCGTTGAAGGACCGACAATGTCTTTCCCTTTTGATGGAACCGAATCATTCTTTGCTGAAATATCTTTCTTTTTCTGCACGAGATTTATAGGAATAGCTCGGTTTCTCAATTGCCTTTGCTGACCTTGCTGAGCTGATAAAGCATTCAAATACCCTCTTTGATACTCTTCTGATTCTTCTTCAAATATTGCATCGTTTGACAAAATATAGTGCTCATCTTGGGGAAAAATGGAATTACTCACCAATTCATCTTCTTCTGTAATATATGTGGGCAAATCATCAGGAGTGAAAAAGTGATTTTCCTCGCCAACATTATCACCTTCATATTCCGATTCTTGGCTAACAAAATTTTGCTGAAAAGGTGGTTTTATTTACTGCTGAACTCTTGTTTCTTGTGTCTTTGTTTCGCGCTGCTTGATCCTATATTGTTGTTGTTGTTGACCTCTGAAATTGGGATTTCGAATCTGAGGCTCAGGCTTGCCAAGACTAACATTTTCAACTGCCCTTGCTAACTGTTCAACCCGTTGAATAAGCTGAGTTGAGGTGGATGCTTCCTCTTTGATTGTGACTCGTTTCTCGGCCTTCAGTCTTGCTCTTTTATCATTCAAATTTGCCTCAACGCTGACAGCAATTTTCTGCATCTCCTCCAAAGTAGGTGGATCTCTGTCTCTTAATGAATAAGCCATCTCTGGATCGAAACCATCCGGGAACTTAAGAAGTGCTGATTTTCTAGATGGCTTCAAATCATCGGGAATAGCATTATAAACTGTATTGAACTTGATTATATAATCTTGAACAGACTCACCCGGATTACGCTTGAGGTTGTTATATTCGGCATTGATTTGTAGCATGTCCTTTCTTATTTCCCAACGGTCTAAAAACTGCCTTTGCAGTACATCCAAGGAAGTAATGCTTCCGGCTGTCAATCCTCTGAACCATTTTCTAACTTCTCCGGCAAATTTTTGTACGAACAACCGCATGGTAACATCTTCTTCATCTAACTCATATAAATCAAAGAATGTAGTCATCTTGTCAATATGTTGCTGAGCAGTAATACTTTGGGGAGTGGCATCGAACATGGGAATTTTACTTTGATAATCAGCTGGCATATGATGCAGATTTGCAGGCAAAACTAGTGGGGCAAACCGGGCAGCCATTACTCTAGGAGGGGGAGTAGGATGGGTATGAGGAGGAGGAGGTGTGATAGCAGGGATTATAATAACAGGAGGTGTAGTTTGAGGAGTTGGGGGAGTCGGAGGAGTAGGAGAAGTTGGAGGAGAACCGACTGTGGATTCGGGATAGGTGATTATAGGCAAGACTGAGACAAATGGAGGAAAAGATACTTCGTGAGCCGTGATAGTAGATCCAATGTGATCAGAGATATTCTCAACAAAATCAGCAAGGGTAGTAGCTTGAATACGTGTCTGGAGATGTCTTAAGATGAAATTTTCAACCAATTTGTTATGTCTCTCAAACTCAATAGCAACAGCAAAATCAGGGTCGGGAACTAGAGAATCAAGTGCACTTTCAGATTTGGCTTTAAACAAGGACAACTCAAAACTTTCGTCAAAGTCTAGATCTTCAAAATACTTGATAATAGCTGGAGATGAATGAGATTTGAAGATAAAACTTGGATCAGTAGCCAGCTTATTTTTCTCAAGAATACTAGGAAAGAAAAACCATTCAGCCTGTGAAAACTCTCAACCTATCATCCACGGCTCAGAGTTAACAATTATACTGGGATAAAGTGCCAATGAAGCGCTGCTTTCACAAGCTCAC
>APFE030998194.1:3822-31092 GCA_000404065.3 Pinus taeda | reverse complement strand
TAGATTCCATGCCAGTTATCTTAGCTTCTGTTAGCTTTTGTGAGGCTGACATTTTTGGCACTTGGTCTTGTAATTTTGATATATCATGTAGCATTTCTTCCTCTTCTTCATGAGTCATGCTAGAGCTTTCAGGTTCCTTACTAGGTGTTTGCATTTTATTTCCTCGGGGCATCAGTTACCGATAATAATGCTCTACTAGTCCTTTGAATTCCTTCAAAATAAACTTTCAAACCAATCTTAAGCAAAAATTTAAAAAAATCTACACACCTTTTTTTTCTTTGTAGGAGCTCGATATTGCCTCTGATGTATCTTTGTACTTTTAGAACATCCAATTTTGAAATTGCGATCTGTGGTAGCCCTATGTGTCCTCTTTCCAATGCCACCATTCTAACCCCAATTGGATTCTCCAATGAAGAGTTATGCCAAATCTCCCACAGCGACCTGATTATAGACCTTTTCAGAAGAGCGAATTTGTATGAAGTGCCACGTGTCACTATTTTGACCTTTGCCTCTGAAAAATATATACAAGAAACTACAGTCCATCCTCTTTTTTTACCTTTTTATGAAATTTTAATATGATGCTTAGAGAGAAAGTTATGATGATTTTCCCCAGGTCACTTGTTTTGAATGTAATTCAAGATTTTGCAAAAGGACCAACTTCCTCAGATCATATCTCCGAAAATATAGCACAAAAAGCTCTGACATTCAGACCCGAGATTGAGCGTGATGTCATCTCAAATGGGTTTTTTTCGACTTCTGAAACATTGCAGAAAAAAAGTTATAGCGAAAATGCCACGATGACCTGTTTGGAGCAGCGAAACCCTAGAATCCAAAGCTCTGATACCAAATGTTATGAAACCAGCTCAAGAAAAGATAGAAAAGATAGATCAACGCCTTAGAATTCAGCCTCTTCGAGGGGGAAACCTCCTTTACATTACATAAATGAACAATTCTTGGATGATACAAATGACAAAACCTCCTTCCTATATATAGGAGTCTAAGGAGTCACAATATAACCCAGCCGACCTAATAATAATATGAAGCCACAAAAATAACAATAAATGGATTCTATGGGGCACAATAATAACAATATGGGTGCAATAGGGGCACAACAATATTAATAAGGGGTACAACTACAATAGTAATGGGGTAATCACCAGTATTATAGGGACCCAACATAGAGGTTATAAATTTACATTTATTTTCCATATACAAGGAGAAGCATGATGAAGAAAGAACCATTCCACATAATATCCACTCCCTAGGAATTCACTTTATATTTACATTGGTTCAAGCATTGTAATGTTTTTTAAAGTAAATGAGTGAAGCATAAATGAAGATCTTTGGTGTTTGATTTTTCTAAAATAGATTAGGTGTATAATTAAATTTCTCACACTTCTAATTT
The DNA here is from genome assembly GCA_000404065.3 of Pinus taeda. NCBI lineage: Eukaryota > Viridiplantae > Streptophyta > Pinopsida > Pinales > Pinaceae > Pinus > Pinus taeda. Next base: position 29,687 of record APFE030998194.1, on the reverse strand, counting down.
TATTTTTTAATTTTAATATTTTCGATTTAAAAAATATAGTACTATTTTTATTTATTTAAAATTTAAATATTAATATTTTTAAAGAAATTTAAATATTAATATTTATTTAAAATAAATTATAATAAATATAATAATAAATTAATTATTATTAAATATTTATTGAGCAGAGGAGGTTTATTTACAACTTAGTATAATGTGTAAGTTTTGTCTTTTCTACTATTAAAGTTCAAATTTTGATATGTTGGCCAAAATAAAAATTTTAAAAAATCTAAAAATTAAATAACTATACAAAACATTTAAATCATGTTTACTCATAAAAAAATTTGCAAGTGAAGAAATTTGATCTCTCTTGTCTCATGTTAGATCAGTATTTGAAATGGATCTATGCTAATTTAGATTTCACATATTAATTATAAAATCAACCCACAATGAAAAAATTAATATATGATAACCATTCCTAAATTAAAGCACCCCACATCTCTCATAGATGATCCATAAAAACTATAAATAATCCATGAAGATTATATCTTATAAGTATTTTATAAGTATTTTATTTATGGATTAATTTAATTTTTTTTACAAAATTTACTCTAAACAATTATTTATAAAAAAGTCTTTTTACAGAATTTATGCATGTAAATCATAAATCCGTTACTAGTGAAAATTATTTTTCTCTTGTAAATCACAAGTCTGTTTGATGCAGGAGCATGTGACTCAGAGGGGAAAGATCTTCCGATTTATTCCAAAAAAAAAAAAAAAATCTACAGGCAAGGAGTGGGATCCTTTTGCCTGCTGTTTCTATGTTTTTTTTAGTTAAAAAAGTAGGAACTAGATAAGGAATAAAGCATGCCATCTTTTTCTAGTTAAACTTAGCATAAAGCATGCTAGACTAGTTGTGAATGGTAATTGAAATCGCTGAAGAGTTGAAGAATCTCCGCAGTTTTAACATGGGTTTTAATTGAATTTCATGTGATATGTATACTTATCTGTGTATTAAAGTAGTTGGCGGCAACAATAGTATCAGTTAGAAACCAGTGTAATTTCTAGTAAAGAATTATCAAATGTTAAACGCTGCATATGCGTGGCGTTTTGTATATTTGTTTGCGCATAGAGAGGGGGCTCTCCTATACGTATAATGGCCATTTAAAATTATAAGTGCGGCTCAAAGAGTGTTGTTGTGTGAAAAGAAAAGGGCACCATGCGTTCCTTAACCAATTGCATGAAGAGGGATGCCTGTTGGTAGAGCTATATTCCATCTGTGTGTGTGGAGAGGGTAAGAACGCTGGGTGTTATTAACTGTTTGCGGAGCTATATTCCATTTGTGTGCTTGGAAAGGGTAAGAACGTTGTGTGTTCTTAACCATTGGTGTGGAGAGGGGTGTCCGCTGTAGAGCGGTTCTTAATCATTCATACAACTGTGTACGTGGGAAGGGCGTCCGCTGTAGAGCGGTTCTAATCATTCATACCAACAGCGAACAGAGGCGCTATGCGTGCATACAAAAAAAAAATGAAATTCAATTTGGTTAGGTTTGACTGTGTGCATGAAGAGGCGTTGTGCGCTCTTTAATTAATTCCAATTCAATCTGTTGAATGGTCTGAACTCCACGGGTGATTCGTTGGTACTCTAAATATCTTTGTATTGGATTGAGATTTGTTACATGGTGCTTGCATAGCTTGTAGCGTAATCCTTTCTTTGAAAGGTCGCCCATGATCATAGATATGGTTCCTTGTAAGGGTGCATAAAATTGTGATTTTAATTTACTGCCTCTAATTATAACATAGAAGGGCTATGACTCTTCACAAAAGGAATGAAGCTATCAGTTTAATGACTGATACGCTTGGAGGCAATACAAGGGAGAGAGAGACGGATATTGAAGAAATTGCAGCCAAATTGGAGAGACTATGTTTAACGTCTACAACCCCACCATCATTAGTGGTATCAGAGCCAGCAACTGATATTGAATTGAATCTCAGGAGCAGGAGAAGGATGGCTTTCAGAGTTGGAAGAGGATGAGGACATGGTGGAAGAGGACGGCCTATTGCGAATGTTAAATTAATGGAAAGCATAGAAGAGCTGCGAGCTATATTGGATGCGTTAACCTCAGACAGGAACATAGATGATGGAGATGTCAGTGAGCCTGAAGTTGAAGCTACAGAGGAAGATGTACAGGTTAGTCCTGAGATGAGGTTCTTTCAGTCAGTGTTGAAATCCACAGCCAGACCATGGAATCAATTAGTGCTGATATACCAAGGAGGACTGAATCCAGAAGAATTGATCGACTAGATTAATAGCATGGAGAAATTCTTCGATTATGAAGAAACAAAAGATGAGAAAAAAGTAAAGTTTGATGTCACCAAATTAAAAGGCCATGCAACACTCTGGTGGGATGGTGTGCATGCGGAAAGGAGGAGACTGGGTAAGTAGCCAATCAAGAATTGGAGCCGAATGGTAGCAAAGTTAAAAGGTAAGTTTTTGCCCAGTAATTACCAGCAAACATTGTTTAGACAAATGCAAAATCTTAGATAGAGAGCTTTAACAGTGAAAGAATATACAGAAGAGTTCTATAAGGTGAGCATAAGATCTAGAGAAGCCCAAGATAGAGATGAAAAGGTGGCTAGATATATGAATGGCCTAAGGATGGACATTCAAGATGAGATAAGTCTGTTGTCTCCTAAAATAGTAGAGGAAGCTTATCAGATAGCGCTGAAAGCTGAGGAAAAACTCATGAGGAAGCAGTCTGCCAGAGGGAGAGGGACTTTTAGAGGAAAAGAAAGTTAAGGTGGTAGTGGAAGATCTACAACACCTAAAGAAGGAGCTAGCAGTAGCTCAACCCAGCATGCACCCACAGGAGGTGATGCAAGAGGCAGAGGGAGTTTTTCTAGAGGAAGAGGAGGTAGAGGATGAGGCAGAGAAATAAGATGTTACAGATGCAATAAGTTGGGACATAGAGCTTTTGAGTGCCCAGAGAATGCAAAAATAAAGCAGAGGAATGCAATTGTTGCTCCAGCTAAGGAAGAGGCACCAGTTGTAGCAGTAACAGAAGTAAATACGCTAGAAAGAGGAGAGTCTCTAGTACTTAATAAAGTTTTGCTTAAGCCAACAAAGGAGATGGCTGAACCACCACAAAGGAAGACTTTATTCAGGACATTGTGCAAAGTCCAAGGGAAATGTTGCCAGATGATCATTGATAGTGGCAGCACTGATAATTTGGTTTCTACAGAAGTAGTGGAGAAATTGAAGCTGAAGACAGTGAAGCACCCAACACCTTATAAAGTGTCATGGTTGCAAAAGGGACATCAACTGCTGGTAAGTAAACAGTGTGAAGTAGAATTTCAAGTGGGCAAGTACAAAGATAAAATTGTTTGTGATGTGATGCCTATTGATGTGTGTCACATATTGCTTCGAAGACCTTGGCAATATGACAAAGGAGCCATACATGATGGGAAGAAAAACACCTACAAGTTTGGAAAGGATGGTGTCAATCATACATTGTTTCCTTTGCAGGAAGAAGATGTACCGGGACATAAGACTGATTCAAAAACTTTGTTACTTGGAGGAAAGGAATACTTGGAGCAGATGATGGATGTACAGTTGAGACGGGAAGAACTCAGAACAGCTGAATTAGAAGAGGAGGTTTCCATTGGTGAAATAATGGAGGAAGCAGTCAAGACTAAAAATTTTTGTGATTTAAAAACTGATTAGTTGTGCATGTTTGCAGGTATAGAACAGGGAGATGAACAAGCTTTAGAATTTATCCAAGAAGAGTTGAATCTGCAGGCTGTTCAGATCGATGATGAGATAACAAGATCTCCGAAGGAGATGCAGAAGAAGGAATCTAATCAGGATATTGATGCAGAGAAAGAAGGACCAGCTGATGATGGGTCAAGCACTAACGACGATATGGAAAATCGTGTGAAGTTTCCAAGTTCTATTCCTAAGGAAGTTGTTGAATTGTATAGGAAACTAGATCTCCAGAGAAGAGAGTTGGAGAGACAGAGGACTTATGTGCAGGTTAATTTACTGAAGAAGCAAGGGAAGAGAGTTTTTATGAATGACAGTCATGAAGCAGAAGATGGTAGAAAAGCGAGACTAGCTGATAGTCTCATGGTGAATGCAAATCAACATACTGATGTAATGATAGAGGAGTCGGAAAAGAACTCAGAGCAGCATACTGAAGTGTTGCTAGAGAAAGCTGAGGAGAAAGCCAATGAAGATTTTTTTAGTCCTGAAAAAGACTTGGAGCTGTGGAGACAAAACTTGGTGATTGAATCAACAAATGAGACCAGTGGGCCTTGTGATTTTAATGCTGACAATTTGATTGTGTTTACAGGTAAGAAAGAGGATAGTCCATCATTTGGAATTATCTTGGAAGGAGTAGAATAATTGCAGAAAGAAGATGAGACAATCATGTCTCATAAGCAGAGGTTTGTTATCATGGGTGATAAAAGAGAGTTGGCTTTTCTGTATAGCCAAAAAAAGATCGGAGGGCAAAATTTTGAAGCTGCTACTGGAACAAATTTACAGCATGATGAAATGCTTTAGAAGAAATGGCTGAAATATTTACTGGAGACATTTGAACTTGAGGAAGAATTTATAGGTGATGAGCCAAAGCATGTTGCAGAGGGATAGGAATCTTGGGAGGTAGCAACATCTATGGCGACAGCGGCAGCAACATCTATGGTGGTAGCTGAATTAACAGAAATTGGGAACATCAGCAGTAAGCTGGACATAGAAATTGAAGAAATATGGCAGCTGATGATGCAGCGATCCAAATGGAGGAAAATAGAAATAGCAGCAAGCAAGATCAATCAGAACTTGAACCTAATTGACAGGAAGAAGAAAATGGAGCAAAGGACAATAGAAATGCAGTGGCAGCAAAGGAATAAAGCATTTGGAAGGTTGCAGAACAAAGTGTGGGATCTAGGAAGATCAAGACCATAAGACACATGATCAGGAGACCATGAATTTTTCTACCTTGGGAGTCTGATGCAGGAGCATGTGACTCAGAGGGGAAAAATCTTCCAATTTATTCCAAAAAAAAAAAAAAAAAATCTACAGGCAAGGAGTGGGATCCTTTTGCCTGCTGTTTCTATGTTTTTTTAGTTAAAAAAATAGGAACTAGATAAGGAATAAAGCATACCATCTTTTTCTAGTTAAACTTAGCATAAAGCATGCTAGACTAGTTGTAAAAAAAACAAAAAACCTTAATTTACTATGTAAAGTCTGCTTTTGTAATAAGGCAAAGCTATCCATATGAATAAAGAAAGAGACTTGGCCGCCAAGCTGGTTAGAGGAGGCGATGCCAGTATTGTTTCAATCAATTCTCTCTCTCATGTAATGAATTGAATGTTAAATTGTGAATGGTAATTGAAATCGCTGAAGAGTTGAAGAATCTCCGCAGTTTTAACATGGGTTTTAATTGAATTTCATGTGATGTGTATACTTATCTATGTATTAAAGTAGTTGGCGGAAATGGCAGTATCAGTTAGAAACTGGTGTAATTTCCAACAAACAATTATCAAATGTTAAATGCTGCATATGCGTGGCATTTTGTATATTTGTTTGCGCAGAGAGAGGGGGCTCTCCTATACGTATAATGGCCATTTAAAATTATAAGTACGGCTCAAAGTGTGTTGTTGCGTGAAAAGAAAAGGGTGTCGTGCATTCCTTAACCAATTGCATGAAGAGGGATGCCCATTGGCAGAGCTATATTCCATCTGTGTGTGTGGAGAGGGTAAGAACGCTGGGTGTTATTAACCATTTGCGTGGAGAGTGTTGTCTGTTAGCGGAGCTATATTCCATTTGTGTGCGTGGAGAGGGTAAGAATGTTGTGTGTTCTTAACCGTTGGTGTGGAGAGGGGTTTCCGCTGTAGAGTGGTTCTTAATCATTCATACAACTGTGTGCGTGGGAAGGGCATCCACTGTAGAGCGGTTCTAATCATTCATACCAACAGTGAACAGAGGCGCTATGCGTGCATACAAAAAAAAAAAGCAATTCAATTTGGTTTGGTTTGACTGTGTGCGTGAAGAGGCGCTGTGCACTCTTAAATTAATTCCGATTCAATCTATTGAATGGTCTGAACTCCACGGGTGATTCGTTGGTACTCTAAATATCTTTGTATTGGATTGAGATTTGTTACATGGTGCTTGCATAGCTTGTAGCGTAATCCTTTCTTTGAAAGGCCGCCCATGATCATAGATATGGTTCCTTGTAAAGGTGCATAAAATTGTGATTTTAATTTGCTACCTCTAATTATAACATAGAAGGGTTGTGACTCTTCACAAAAGGAATGAAGCTATGAGTTTAATGATTGATACGCTTGGAGGTAATACAAGGGAGAGAGTGGCGGATATTGAAGAGATTGCAGCCAAATTGGAGAGACTATCTTTAACGTCTGCAACCCCACCACTGTTACTCGTGAAAAGTATTTTTTTGTACAGAATTTATGTTTCACTATTTTTACAAAAATAGAAATCAAAATTATGATGTGTATGAGTATTATGAAAATTATATTAATTTATAATATCGTAGTGACTATTATTGTTTGGAAATTAGTGATGATTGTTTCAACATTATTGATGAGAAGATATGGTTTCGTGATTAATAAAAAAAAATTACTATAATATAAATGATAATATACAAATGATATGAGTATTATAAGAATTACATTAATTTATAAGATTGTAGTGACTTATTTTTTGGAAATTAGTAATGATTGTTTCAAAATGGTTGATAAGAAGATATAATTTTGTGATTAATTAAAAAAAATATTATGATAAAAATAAATTATAGATTTAAAATAATATATTAGATATAATACATATTAAGATATACATTATTAGATATAAATGTTCTCTATTCTGTGCATACTTAAAAATGTGTATTTCAATCTATAAAATTACAAAATGGATATTGCTTACAATAATGACAATAATAAAAACATTAACATGTTTGCATAAACAACAAAGAATCATAGCTATGATATTCATGACCATCATGACAATTAATTTATATGAGGGGAGTGACAATTGTCTGTAAAGTATTGATTGAAAAGACAATGTTTGAAAGATACTGAGAACTAGGCAGGTAGCCAAAATTGACTTTGGAGGAGTTTAACTCTAAAATTTCATATACCAAATATCTAAGCAAAGAAAGTTGGTTCCATTGTAAGACTTGTAACACGGCTTAAACCTGGGAAATCTAGAAAAAATACACTAATTATGTGAAAGAGTGAACCATAGAAATTAGGTTGTCAACTTATTAATAGACTTGAAATTGATTGGCTTCATACAACTGGACTGCACTAACATCGTGCGTACCTTGGAATGACACTCCTGGCGGGTTGAAATTTTGGGTTATGCTTGGACTGTGTTACTATAATTAAACAATTTAATTATAATATGTTGGGAGTCGTCGAGGTGGAGGAATTTCCTGGACTGCCAAAAGTGATCAAAATCTGGGCAAAAAAAATTCATAAAATCTTGTAGAGGTAGTGTTTGAATCATGTTTTTGATGGTAGAAATTGGTTCAGCACCAACAAAAACATCTAGGACACCTAAAATTTTGAAGTTTAACAACTATAACTTGGATTTACAAAAATCCTTGCCAGATTTTCTCTAAATGTAACTATAATTTCCATAACTTTCTGGGCAACTCCTCTGCCTCGTTATGTAGTTCTAATAGGTGAATGAATAAAGAATGAATATTATACAATTATACATTGACCAATAAAAGAATATAACTAACAGTAAGATTGAGTGCACACACAAAAGAAACAACATAGGATTTACGTGGTAAACCCTGACAGAGTGTTAAGGAAACATCCACGGGGCAAGGGATTGGAATCCCTATTAATTCATTCTCCACGATTACATTTCTTGGGCATTCACTAGTTTTATACAAGCCTCCTTTGTTACATAACTACTATTTTGGCATAAAACTAACTAGTAGTAATTAACAATGATTACTCGTATTTACATAATTTGTTGTCAAACTTCCAACAAACTCCACCTTGACAACAATTTTCCTAATCCCTTGCCCATGCCCATTCATCATCTTTTCTGCAATCCAAGAGAAGCTAAAAACCATCGTAGCTTCTCTACTATAACTGGCTTTGTGAATATGTCTACACAATTCTCTCACTTATGAACCTTTTGAAGAGCTACTTTTCCGCCATCGATCACATGTCTCAGAAAATGATACCTAACATCATTGTGCTCGGTTCTATTGTGATAAGCAAGATTTGTAGCCAAGTGAATAGCACTTTGAATGTCACAAAGTACATTCACTTTCTCCTGAATCCTTCCAATCTCATTGAGTAGACCCTTTAACCAGATTGCCTCTTTACTAGCATCTGAAGCAGCTATATATTCAGCTTTGGTAGTGGACAATGCAACTGTTTCTTGAAGCTTTGACATCCAACTAATTGCTCCACCTGCAAGAGTAAAGACATAATCTGTAGTAGATCTTCTTTTGTCCAAATCACCTGCATAATTAGCATCCACATATCCGTAGACCGATCCTTCACCAACACTAAAGATGATGCAATGGCCATTTGTGCCTCTTAGATATCAAAGCACCCATTTCACTACTTGCCAATGTTCTTTACCTGGATTTGCCATGAACCTGCTGACAACTACAACTACATGTGAAATGTCAGGTCTTGTAGATACCATCGCATACATTAAGTTGCCTACAGCATTTGCATATGGTACATGAGACATATACTTCTTTTCTTCATCAGTTCTAGGACTCAAAATAGAAGAAAGCTTAAAATGGGAAGCTAGTGGAACATTAACAGGTTTCAAATTGTTCATAAAGAACTTTTCAAGTACTTTCTCCACATACTTCTGCTGTGATCACCAAAGCTTACCATTTTTCCTGTTTCTATGTGTCTCCATGCCCAAGATATGTTTTCTGCTCCAAGATCCTTCATATCAAACATCCTATAGAGCTGAACCTTTAACTTGTTGATCTCTTCCATGCTTTTGCTTGCAATAAGCATATCATCAACATACAAAGCTAAGATAATGAATATGCCATTAAAACTTTTGAAGTGTACACAATGATCATACTCACTTCTTATAAATTTCTAGCTCACCATGAAGGAATCAAACTTCTTGTACCATTATCTGGGAGACTGCCTCAGACCATACAACGATTTCCTGAGCTTGTAAACTAATCTTCTGTTGTGACCTTGTAGAAAACCTTCTAGCTGTTCCATATATATCTCTTCATTCAAATCACCATGTAGAAATGTTGTTTTAACATCTAATTGTTCTAACTCAAGATTAAGTAATGTAGTTAGTGCCAACACAATACAAATAGAAACAAGTTTTACAACTGGAGAAAAAATCTCATGAAAGTCTATACCTTCAACCTGAGAATACCCTTTTGCTACCAATATTACCTTATATCTTTCGATACTTCCATCAACTTTTCATTTCAGTTTGAAGACCCACTTGCATCGAACAACACTTCTCCCTTCAGGAAGCTCTACAAGATCCCAGGTATTGTTTTTGGCTAAGGAATCCATTTCTTCTTCCATAGCTATTTTCCATTTTTCACTATCTGTATCATCTACTACTTCTTGATAACAAGAAGGATCTGTTAAGATATGGTATGTTCTATGCTTATAACAATTTAATTCCTTTTCTTATTGTATTCCACAGATTAGTAATCACATGTACATAAAGTAAAGTGCAGATAGAACATTAAATGATTGACAGAAAACAAGCCAAGACAAGAGACACAAGATGTGGTAGCTAGCCAAGGATAAACCCCACAATGTGTGGGGAAACCCAAAAATGTGTGGGGAAACCCTTTGATCAAATCTTCTTTTATCTTCAATAATTCAACAGAGAGAAATAGTACAATAAATTTGATTTATATTAGTAGTAGCAAACCATAGATCAATAGCATCAGCATGAGCGGCTTCATCGTCAAACTAGGGCAGATGATATCTCACAAACTAATCGTCAGATCGACATGATTCCACCACCAGAAGTTGTGGCTTCTAGAGGAGGTTCAGATGAACTTACAACATAGTTTAGATGACGTAGGTTAAAATTTACTTCTAAAGTTGCAGCTTCAATTTCAGTATCTTCCTTCAAACTAGGGCAGTCGATATCTTGCAAACTGTCTGTCGGATTGACTTGATTCCACCACCAAAAGTTGTAGATTTCAGAGGAGGTTCAGATGAACCTACAACGCAGTTCTAAGGAGGAGATCTAATGGTCAACGCTGGTTAAAATTTTGATCTACAATTGTAGCTTCAGGTTCAACAACTTCTGGCTTCACATGTGTGAGTGAGAGACCCTTTTCTGCGCAATAGAGAAGAGACTCTTTTCTGCGCAGTAGAGAGAGAGAGATGTGATGAGATGAGTGACTCCAAATGAGGAAAAATCCTCCTATATTTATACACAACGTTGATTTTTGAATAGATGCGACTATCGGGCTTCTGAGCCTACATGAGTTGTAGGTCGGCTTGATAATAATTCCATTATCAAAATAAATTCATATCTCCATGAATACTTATCAGAATCAGATGATATTTATATCAATCCTACACCTCTTAGTGAGAGGAATCTAATAAAATTATTATCAACCATGAATAAGATGACCCACATGAAGTTTTATCCTAGTTGCCAATTTTAACACTCCCTCTCAACTTCAGAGAACTTCATCTGCAATCTGTCTATCAGTCGTTATTATTCATCCATCAAATGCACTGCCCTATACAGCCTAACCCTTGCCTTGCTTTGTCTTGTTCTACCCTGTACTGATCTGTACTGTTCTGCTCTGTTCTGCTCTACTCTTGCATTGTTATGTTTTGCTCTACTTTTGTCTAAATTATGAAGAAGAAGAAATGATCGAGGATGTATCATACTGACTCAAAGTCAGTCTCAAAGTATGTACCACTAGTCGCAGACCAGTCTCAACCAACCCAAAGTTAGCATCATAGTGAGTACAACTCCACTAGTTCCAGATTAGTATCATCCTCCACTGACTCAAAGTCAGTCTCAGAGTGCATACCACTGGTCCCAGACCAGTCTCAGCCGACCCGAAGTCAGCTTCATAGTAAGTACCACTTCCTACCACTAGTCCCAAACCAGTATCGCAGTCTCAGAGAGTGCATACCACTGGTCCCAGATCAGTCTCAACCGATCCGAAGTCAGAGTCATAGTGTGTACCACTCGCATTGGTCCCAGACTAGTACTAGACTGACACAAAGTCAGTCTCGGAGTATGTACCACTGGTTCTAGACCAATCTAAATCAGTCATGGTTGCAGGTTTCTTAGTTGCCCCATCCAATGCCTTGTGCAACCCTTGTTGCACAAGAAGATCCCTAACCTTCAGTTTCCAAAAAGAAAAATTGCTCTTTCTGGTGAACTTCTCCACCTCGAATTTTGCATTCGACGTCTTGGCCATTTTTCTAGGGTTTCAATCTCCAGTATCTCAATTAGGGTTTATATTTTTCTTCAAAAACTTTTTGCATAAAAAAAAATAATTCCCCCAAAACAACCCTTCAAGAGATTTTTATTTTCAAACCTTTCTTTTATTTTCAAACCCTTTGTTTAAACAACCCTTCAACATATTTTTATTTTCAAACCCTTTCTTTTATTTTCAAATCCTATGTTTGCTTTCCTTCACTTTTAATAAATAAAAAAACCTTTGATTTTCTTGATTTTCTTTCCTCCAAATTGAATAAATCCAACCTAATTTTTTTTTTTATTTCAATCTGTTGTTGTTGTTTTTTTTTTAAATTCTTCTGAAGAAAAAAAATCTGCTGATTTTTTCCGAAACAAAAAATTTCTGGAAACTTTGCTTTTTGAATACCAAGAATATTTTATTTTCACAAATACCCAGATTCACATAGCAGATGGCTCTGGCAATGACTCCCTCTTTGCTCCCTCTCTGCTCCAGAATGCACCATGCAAGGTCTGGTCTTCCTCTCTACTCCAGCATGTAGAGGTCTTCTCCAGCACGACCTTCACCGCAACTCTATGCATGCAGAGGGTAGTGGCTCCCATGCAGAGACAACCCGCACCGTCATGCATAGACAAGCTTCAATCCTTCACGTAGAGACAAGCTTCTACTCACCTCCACGTAGCTCTGACAGCGTCAATGGTGCACAGAGGGTAGTGGCTCCCATGCAGAGACAACCCACACCTTCTCGCAGAGATAGGATTTACTCCTTCACGTAGAGACAAGTTTCTACTCACCTTCACGCAGCTTTGACAGTGTCAACGATAGAGGGTTTGGTGGCTGAGATAGTCATCACCTTCAAGTAGAGATAGGCTTCAATCCTTCATGCAGTAAAGCCTCTCTTCAGTCTTCATGGTACAAAGTTCAATCCTTCATGCAGCAAAGCCTCTCTCCAGTCTTCATGGTTTCCCTTAGAAAATACACGCAGAAAACACACGCCATGCATATGTGGAGCGCTAGCAATGCACTTTGGGGTCTTCAGATGTGGACCGACAGCCACGCGCTCTGGGTCTTCACAGCCTCCCTTCCTCTCTTACGAGCAGTCCTCTTCACAGAATAACGCAGGGAACATCTTCATGCTTTTCTGTCTTTTACACACAACCGTATTCCTCTACCGTGGTAGGCTCACTCACACGCAGATATAACACATAGCTCACACATAGATGTAACACTCATCAACTTCATGCCTTTCGCTCTGATGCCATTTGTAATTCTAATAGGTGAATGAATAAAGAATGATGATTATACATCTATACATTGACAAAGAAAAGAATATAACTAACAGTAAAATTGAATGCACACACACAAGAAACAACACAGGATTTATGTGGTAAAACCCTGACAGAGTGTCAAAGAAACATCTACAGGGCAAGGGATTAGAATCTCTATTAATTCAACAATGGTTCTCCATGATTACATTTCTCGGGCATTCACTAGTTTTATACAAGCCTCCTCTGTTACATAACTACTATTTCGGTATAAAACTAACTAGTAGTAATTAATACAATGATTACTCATATTTACATAATTCGTTGTCAAACTTCCAACACGTTAGACTATGGCTAATATGTTTTGGTATTTGTCACCCAACCCCACACATATATATCCAAAACAACATTCTCAGAGTTTTTCATGATCCATGAACCATTCTTATAAAATACTATCCAATGTTGTTTATATAGTTTTCTCTATGTAGAAAATTGTTTGATATCAATTTACAACCTACTAAACTCAGTGGGGGAACTGATCACTTCGATGTGACTAAGATTAAAAAGAAAAGATCATAGAATATTGATAACTTGATACAGTGTCAAAAAAAATATTTATAAATATGTATGTTCTTGAAAGTTTTTTTCTTTATTTAAAAATAATTATAATGATTTTTGTGAATGATTTAGTCCCAATAAATTTTGCAGTTTAATCTTTAAAATGACTATATATATTTGAAAGAGTATCCAAAAGCAAATTCTTCGATTAAAAAAAATGCTTTTTATATTAACACAAAAAAAAACTATAAAATTCTTTTAATAAACCCAAGCGTTACACAGAAAATCCCTCACTTTCACCTGAGATTAGAAAAACGTCTTGTTTTTTCCCGTACAATAATCTACCATAGACTTTCCTATTAAGCTAGTAAGGGCAAGCATAAGGATCATGCAATTCTATTTTACCTTCAACCCCTCACAACCATTGACATTCTATGTTGTATGTTCTCATTACATAGTTTTGAAAAGGCCTCCCTACCAACGTGTATAAGCAAACTGAAAAATCCAAGAGATCATTATTTCACCCAACATTGTTTGATTAGTGTTTTCCCAAGTAGATTTTTATTAATAATTGACATCAATTCGCTCATAATTTTTTACAATAGTTGATATAGAATAGAGGGTTATGACAAGAATTGAGAAGAACCAGGACAAAAATAAGCTCAAAAATAGGAATGGAGTAAACTTGCTCTTCCAATTACTTAGTAACAACTAAATAGATTGCATAGAATATAAGGGAATATGTAGCAACAAATAATTCAACTAAAACTGAACTAGAACTCAAAATAACTATGACACTTAACAAACAAATATGAGACAACGAGATTAATGCTCTCAACACACCCTCCTAATCTCAATTGTTACAATTTTTGACACTTACAATGCCCAAGTGATTGCTCTAAATCCTAATCTCAATTGTTACAATTTTTGACACTTACAATGCCCAAGTGATTGCTCTAAAATTCAAAAACAATTTTTGCAAATAGTTTTTCAAAAATGTCTTTTAAGTTAATATCATGATCCACAAAAATCAAGAAATATATCTCCATTATTGACAAGCTCTCGAATGAAGTCAAAATGTGTGTCAACATGTTTGCTATTTTTGTGAAACACATGATTTTTGGATAAGGCAATGTTGGAGTTGTTATCATAGAAAATAGGAGTTTGCTCCTTTTAAACATGTGAAAGATCATTCAATAGCCTTCTTGACCATACTATTTGACAAGTTATGGGAATTTCAACAATATACTCTACAAAAGATATTGAAACAAGGGGTTGTTTCTTGGATGTCCATGAGATCAAATTTTTTCCCAAGTGAAAAACATATCCTGATGTGTTTTTCTGACCATCTAAGTTTCCTACATAGTCGCTATCTGTGTAGCTTGAGAGTGAGAAATCTTTAGAATTCTTGTACAATAAACAATAATTTAGTGTCCCTGCAACATATGTTAAAATTCCTTTTGCAACTTTCTAATGTAAATTTTTGGGTGATTCCATAAATATGGAAATAAAACTAGGTGCAAACATGAAGTCAAATCTAAATGTACTGAGATACAAAATACTACCAACTAAAATTTTAGACAAAGTAGAATCAATTAATGGTCTTTGATCATGTTTTCTCGACTTGTTGTCTAGATAAATTGGAGTGTTAGCTGGTTTGCAGTTGATCATTTAAAACTTGTGCACTTGTGAAGGATGTCAGTGGCATAGTTTTATTGACAGAAAAAAAATACCATTTGCGGATTGTTAAATGTCAATTCCCAAGAAATTCTTCATGGGGCCAAGATGAGTGACGTCCAATTTTGTTTGCATGGTAGCTTTAAACTTTTCTAACATCAGATTACTTGTATGCAAAAAATAATCAACATAAAGGAAAACAATAGGAATTTTACCTTTTTCATATGTTTCTCTATAAAGAGTTAGCTCATGGTTGGTTATGCATAATCCACTATTGATGAGGTAAGAGTCAATTTGACTATACCAAGCACAGTGAGATTTTTTCAAGCCATATAATGATTTCTTCAACTTATACACTTTATGTTCTTGTCTTAGAACTTCAAAACTATCTGTCTGATCCACATAAACCTCTTCTTCAAACATGCCATTTAAAATGGAAGATTTAACATCCAGTTGCATTTATTTTGAGTTGCAGTAGCCAAAATAGTTTTGACTGTATCTATTCTTGCTACTAGAGTAAATTCTTTCCATAGTCCATGCCAAGCTGTTGAGAGAACACTTTGGTAACCAACCTTGCCTTATGTTTCTCGATTTTTCCTTTTTCATTTAGTTTGTTCTTATAGGCCCACTTAGCACAAAAGTGGTTTTGCCTTTTGGGAGATAAACCAACTCCCAAGTTTCATTCTTCTCTATGACTTTGATTTCTAGGTTCATTGCATCAACCCAATGTTTCTCTTTTACTACCTCTTCAATGTGGGTTGGTTGACAAGAAAGAAAGGAAAACATATTTTGTTTCTCAAAAGAATGTTCTTTCTCATATATATCCATGATGCTTCTGGTTTTTTGGTTATCTTCTAAAGATGATGATTCATTATTGAATCCACTACTAGAAGAAGTACCATTTTTAGATTTGTGTGACTCTTCTTGTACCTGCAATCTTGGAAAACTTGGTGGATGAACATGTTGATCTAAATATTCATAAATTTTCTCACACCAAGATTTATTTTCAAAGAACTTAACATCTCTACTTAACATAATTTTCTTGGTGAGCATATTGTAGATTTTGTAAGCTTTTGAATGTTAACTGTAGCCTACAAAGATGATTTTTTCACTTATGTCATGAAGTTTCTTTCACAACTTCTCACGAACATGAACATGTGCAAATGTTACACAACCAAATATTCAAAAGTGAGATACCTTCACCTTCTTACTATCCCAATCCTCTTGTGGCAATGTATATTTAACACTGGTTTTTGGAGATCTATTGAGAATATATATTGCAGTAACGACTGCTTCAACCCAATACTCATTGGACAACTTATGTTCATGAAGCATGCATCTTGCCATATTCATGATAGATTGGTTTGTTGTGGAGTGTATCTAGTTGTGTTCTACATCATGATGTCGTGTTTTCAACAAAATGTTGTGAAATATTTGGAATTTTATGCTCCTTGACTATCTGACTAGAGTAAATTCAAAAGCTTGTCACTTTGCTTTTTTGCTTCTTCTTTGAACTATTTGAACCTTGAGAAGGTATCTAGCTTATTTTTAAGAAAAAAATCCATATTTTCCTGTTATAGTCATCACTAAAGGTCATAAAATATATATTGACACCAATGGACTATGTTTGCATTGGTCCACAAATACCTATGTGGACCAACTCTAAGGTTTCTTTTGCTCTACTAGAAGATGTGGGGAAGTTTCCTCTTTTATACTTTCCAAGAATACAAATTTCACATTAACAACCTTGTTCACTCATGATAGGGAGACCAGCTACCATAGAATGTTTTTGAAGAGGACTAAGACTCTTGAAGGGAATATGACCATACCTAGAATGACATAATTGCGACTCATCTATATTTATAAAATTTTGAGCAAATCATTGTGACATGTATGTACTTTTTAGATTAAAGGGAAGAATTCTATTCTTGCCTTTTTCTACCTTAGCTATAAGTCTTCTATTGGGAGCCTTGCCATAAATATAACAAGTTGTCCCTTAGAATATTATACCATAGTCATGTTCCATCAATTGACCTACTCTAATGAGATTGTGCTTGAGGTTTGGAACATAATAAACATCATGTATATGTTTCTTCTAATTTTGTTTAGTAAGAACAGGCACAATACTTTTCCTTCAATTTTTATATGAGAATGGTCACCAAGAGTAATTTTAGATTTGATAGAATAATCAATGTAAGAAATAAAAATTTTATTACTTGTCATATGGTTGCTACAACCATTGCCGAACAACTAAGCTTTCTCATTATGATTATCTTTAGAAACATGGTAGGAAAGAAACATGGCTTAAGAGAATTATCCTTCATTGTTGGATATATGGACATGTTGACGGTGTTGGACCTGCCAACATTCACGGGATATCCCTGATATGAAGTACCAACTAAACCACATATCGTTTGAAGTAGGGGTCCCAACAGTGGGTCGTAATGTAATGCCTTGGCCTCGGTAGCACACAAAGGAAAGTATGATAAATTTGGGTGAGAGAAAGTGTGTAAACTTGCGAAGAGTCCAGTGCGATGCAGGAAGGTTTTAACACATGGAGGGGAAAAGGAAGTGAACCCCTTGGAATTCTGTAAGAGTATGCAGCTTTAAAGGAACACATGAGCGAAATGACATCACAAGTTAAAATGCAGAATAGTCCACAAGTTAAAGTGATGAGTTAATCCAACAATACACATTCAACAGGATTTGTACAAATGCATACAGAGTATTTCATAAGCATATGCGTAAGTTAAATAACATACATTTCCAATAAAACAAGAATAATAAAGCACGAAAGCTTGTTTGGTATGATTTTATTATTATAAGTGAAAGGTTTGTCTATACATACACCATTGATGACCACTAGCCCCAATAGTGGAACATTACAGCCAAGAACACATGCTCCTCCAAAGAATTATACTCTCTGTAAGCTATGGAGAATCCAAGGCTCTTCAAAATATTCCCAAGCCTAGCCAAAAGCTTGGCTCCCAAAAGCCTGTTCTATGAGTTATGAAGTTCTATTTATAACAAAGGGTGGGGTAACCCTTAACATTCCCTTTTGTGACTCTTTGACTTCCATCATGACTCTTCAACTCCTGCACTAAATGACACATTACATTACATGATGAATTTCGTATTCGAAAATTGACAATTGGAATTTCACTTACAATATAATTACAAATAATAGTACATTTTCCACATGTACCCAGATAAGGAATAACAGGCTAGAGACAGCCTGATAAGACACAACACTATGACTTTGGAGTTTGAGGGAAGTCAAGCTCAGCAACCTCCACTTGTTGCTTCTCAGTCACATATCGGTGCCAAGATTGGTACTGTGTGATGGTGTCCCCAACATGTTTGATAGTGTCTTTCTAGAAGCATACTCTATCCTCCATGGCATCCAATTATATGGTATTGGAACCTGTATCCAACTCATTTTTAAGCATGAGAAGAATTTTCTTGACCTTGACATGACCACTAATGTACTTTTCTTCCCTCATGGATTCTCTTCTTAGCTACTCCAAGTACTCATCGATCTCCAACTGGACCTGGTTCTTGGGTTTAACATCAGTGAGGGAACTGATTGATGGGATCTGGTGTTTTCTCACTAGAACATCCAAGCTACTGTACAACCACACATATGAGGTATGTGTACTGTCAATGAATGAGGCGAGCTGCTCATTATTTTGAATCAATATTCGAACCTTCGCTTTCTCCAGCTCCGCATGTGGCTTCATCTTCTTTTCTAAGTCGAGCAGGGCCCTTTCATTTCACATTATCCACTCTTGTACATGGGCAATGACAACATGTATGTTCTTGAGAGATTGAAAAAAATATTTACTCTGCATTTGTAGGCCATGAAAACAGGCAACCGCTTTATGCACAGTGAATATTCACCATAGAGCTTCTACATGGTATCACCAAGTGCTGATATTCCAGCAAGTATAGTTGTCCTCATCTCCCCCAATGTAAAAACTGCATTTCGCGCTAATTCTCATATTTTTTCTGCCTCTTGCCTATAAAACTACAAGTTCTTTTCTAGTTTCTCATTATCGATCATTAGGTACTAAAAGTTTGAGCTTGTTTCTCCTACATAGGCCAAGTTGGCTTGGGAAATGGCAGTTGGACACTTCCTAGTTTTCGACACTATCATCCTTTCCTAGATAAATGTAGGTGATGTGTGATCATTCAGAAAGTACTTCCTTTGCACTTGATCAATCCTCTTCTAGAACTCATTAAATTATAGATTGTACACATCCTTGATCAGATCATTATCAAGGAGAACAAAATATCCTTGCTCGCTCAAGGCTAGTACTAATACTAGAGGTGGTGGAGAATGAGGGATGAGCTGTGGTACTTTTGGTATTAGGTCAAAGTATTCATGTTGTGACTCCTGTTCCAACTCCATGTTTGCAATCAATTGCTCAATCTCTTGAGAAATCTCCTGATCCTGCATCTGTTCACCCTGTTCCTCAGCTGCTAGTTGTTCCAGCTCATCAACCTATATTGGCATCATTTCCTCTATCATCACACCTTGCCTTTGTTGTTCTTCTGCTTCTGCTTCTGTTCTCTTTCTCTCCTCCTCAACTCTTTTTCTTCCTTCATCTTCTTCTCTATCTCCTGCACCTTTAGTTTTGCTTACTAAAACATCTTCTTTTCTATCTTCCTTCACTCCGCTATCTTTATATGTTGCCCCCTATATTATTCTGCTACCAAATATTCCTTTGCTATAATAGGATCTTCCATCATTTTACAAATTTTTTCTCCCTCTAGATCATCAACAATCTTCCTCTTTGCGTTGTCCTGCACTAGATTTCTTCCTTCTGTTGCTATTGCTATTACTTCTGGAGCTACTTTTCTTTGTATAACGGCCTTCCAAGTTCTTGATATATTGACTGACTCATTAAATATGGAGGCATTGTACTAGTATCTCCAAGGATCTTCCCCTAGCAAATGAAATGTCTCGTGGATGCATGGAAGGTAAACTCTAGTATAGTGGTCCTTGAAAATATCGTGGCGATCATACAGATTAAATTCCTTGGTGCCAAACTCACATTTCACTATTTATTTAGCCTCGAGCTCTGGATTGTTCAAGATTTTAATATTATATATTCTGATCCGTAAAGGAAGAGTAGGCCATGGCACTTTTTTCTTCCTATGTAGTCTTGCTCACAACCTGGTATCGAAGTGGTATGAAAATTATTAAATGATCTATTTTTTAGTGGCATACATTGGTAGCACATGCAGAGGCTTCTCTCCACCAAACACTCTGATGAAGGTTCCACCTAATGAGGCATACGAATCTGCAATGTTTACTATCGCCTGTATTGCTTCTCAAGACATGCAAGGTGGATCTTGCTCAAATATAACATTGTATAACGTGATGATAAAGTCGTCAGTTAGCCTTACCATCACTCCTCATTAGTCGAAATCACAAAGAAACTTGCAACAAATGTTCATGATAGTCTCTTGTGGTGTCTAGGTCCATCTCATGTGAGGGAACTTCTATTGGGCATAGATTGCATCCATTAAGTATTCAGACATGTAAAACCTTTCTTGTTCATTCTTGGGAAAATTCCAAGCCTTAGCCACATGGGACTTTAATTGATGAGCCAAAATATCCAACCAGTTGAATGAGCTCCCATCATTCACCAACTAGTCTAGTAAGACTTTCTATCCTTCAGCGAAGGTCTTTGTGCTCTCTTGACCATGTATTCTATAGGCAAAGATGATCAAGAACTAGTAAGCCTTCCTGAGGGACTTTGTCTTATAAACATGGGTGGGTGTCTGTCTAAACTTCGATGGAACCTTCACCCAGTGTTTGATAATATCTCTCATGTCAACATAGCTCTGGGTGGCATAGAAGAGTGAGTCCATGTGCTTCATCGGCTCGAGTAAGTGATACATCTATTGAAATTCATCTGCACTAAAGCTGGCAAGCTCCCTCTCACTGGCACTTCTCAATGTCATATTTTGTTCATCCATATGTGACACAATACAATTGATGATGTTTGCACATGGGAAGGTGGGGTACCTACATGAAACCTTGTATAACCTTGACTAGTGGATGCTAAGACAAACCCGTCCATCTTCTAAGTCTACCTTAAAGTCATCTGCAAAAGTGTCTTTAATCTACTGCCATGTCAATGTTGTTCCCTTCTCAATAAACATTTGAGTATCTGCACATATTGGTAAATCAAATAATATCTGCTCAACCACTTCCTCAGTACTTCTCTACACTTTCCTTTGATCCAACTGTCTTGAATTTCATGTTAACTATGACTGCTAGAGATATTCTCAACAAATTTTGTACTTGTGGGACACAGAGAACACTCATGGAAAGAAAATGTCAGCTAAAAGAAAAATAAGTTCAAGGCAAGTTCAAGCAGCAAGTCGAGCTCATAATGGGAAGAATGGAACAATTTTTACTGACAGGGGGGACTGACGAACTATGGGAATTGTGTACTGAGTAGTCCCAATAGTCAGTGTGGGAGCTTGATGACTGAAACTGTGCAATGCATAGGAAAGACTATGCATTGTGTAGTCTCAGTGGTGAAGCTAGGAGATTGGCTCCTAGAACTGCATAGTGTGCAATTCGAGACAACCCAAGCTGGCTCTGTGTAATTCCAAAATCCAAGCAAAAGGGTTGACTCTCCAGATTGTGCACAACTAGCTGTGTAGTGTGAGATTCGGGAAAGGAGACCCTGATCTACCTAAGGGGAGTGTGAAAAAAATCGGATCTCGAGGATGATGTGAAGCTAAGTGCATATCTGACTAAGTGTTGATTCATGCATTTGAAACAAGTTCAACAATTGATTAAATTGAAGGAAAATGAAGCATGTGGAGAGAGTTGTTGCAACGGTGACCGTTGGTGAAAAAACAAGAAAACTCATGCAAAAATTGGGAAAGGAATTCTATAACTTGAAACAACACTTATACAACCTAAAACAAGTTAAAATAATAGCAGGCATGCAAAGAAACAAGTGAAACAACACTCACACAAGCTAAACAACAAAAAGTGACAGAAAAAGTAGTAAGACACGACAAAAGAAAATCTCACCTGGAAAAGTGGTGATGATTGCATCAAATGCTCCATGATCTCCTCAGGAATACTATATTTCCAAGATCAAGTGTGAAAATGAGCTCTAAGAACATCGATTAAATGGATTTGGTCAAGTTATGGTTTATGACGTGCATCCCTAAAATCAAGGAAAAAGGAAAACTTGATAGCAATTTCTAAAAATAACCTAAGTGCCTCCTTCAGGGTGCTAAAAATAGATCCCAATTTTATAGGGATGATTTTTTGGGAAAAACTACCATGCATTGCCCAGAAAGATTGAGCAGTTTTATGAAGGACTGGGCAACTCTCTAGCTCATGCACTACGTAGTTTCTAAGCATGGTGAGGTCTGTGCAGCTTTTGTGCTTTCCCTTCATGACTATGCATTTCTAGAGCTCAAGGCTCACTGGTAGTCAGGATTGCACAATTCCCAATAGAAAGGCTAGTTGCCTTCAAGAATTGCATAGTTCTCTGAGGGAAGCCCAAAACTGTGAAGAGACCAAGTCAAGAGATTGGCTTGTGGGTTAGAAAATCAACTAAGTGAGAAAACAAAAGCGAAGATGAAAAGGATAATTCTTAGTCAAAGTATAGATACTTGGATTAGTGCAAGATGAGATGCTATGATTTAGAAGGAAGGCTCCAAAATTGAAGCATAAAAATTTTTTTGGAGGGTGATTGTAGCCACTACATCTAGACAGTACCTCACTATTTATATGATTGTATCCTCCCCACTATGTTGTTTACCTCTTCGGGCATCGTAGTTTATAGTCTCGCAATCCCTTGGAACTGCCTAGGTTACTAAGACCACTCTGCTATCATGTAGTCATTGCACAGGGGCAGGACCCCCTATGGATAGCTTCAACCTACTTCCATTCACTTTCCCAGGGAACGGTTCCCCATTCAACATTGCGAGCTAAACTGCACCACCATCCGTGATCTCCTAAATAACATATGGCCCTAACCAGTGCATTTGAAACTTTTCTGGAAATTTTGTGAACTTGTTATCATATAGTAGCACTGAATCATCTGTCTTAAAAGTGTGCAGCTTAATATGCCTATCGTGTCATGCCTTCTCACGTTCCTTTTGCACTTGCTGGTGAAATCCTGTAAGAAAGCAGTCTTCTTCTAACTCAATTATCTATGGGAGCCAATATTCCAAGGTCTTGCAATCTGCGATCTCTGTGAAAGTTGCAATACATAAACTTGGCATAATATACTCCATAGGCATCATTGCTTTGATTCCATAGAACAATATAAATGGTGTTTTTCCTGTCAACTTCTTGCAGGTCATCCTTTATGTGCATAGAACTACTAGTACTTGCATATCCGAGTCATTCCTCTGTGCATTGTAGACCTTTTTCAATGCATTCTCTAGAATTTTATTAAATGCTTCCATCTTTCCATTTGCCTGTGGCTGATAAGGCGTTCTCTTTTGATGATATACCTGGAATTCTTCAAGCATCACACTGATTGTTTCATTCAATAAATGTGTTCCCTTATCACTCATCAATACATTAGGGCATGCAAACTTGATTAAGACATATTCAAACAAAAACCTCGTGGTAGTAGAAGTTGTACAATCCTTCATCGGTTGCACTTCCGCCCACCTGGTTCAATACTTAGTCGCAGTAATGATATACTGTGCACCCATCTTCTTTCCTGGTAGTTGTATTGGACCTATGAAGTAAATGGCCCATTTATCAAATACCTGCAACGCGATTTGAGGATTTAAAGGCAATTCATCCCTTCACGAAGGCTTGCTTCTCCGTTGGCAAGTGTCGCACACCTTGCAATATGCATTAGAATCCTTGTGTAATGTCAGCCACCATAACCCAACATACAAAATATTCTACACAGTTGCTTTCCCTGCATAGTGACCTCCTACCACTCCTTCATGTGCCTCAACGAGGATACTAGCGCATTCAAATTCTGGAACATACCTTCATAGTATCTCATCCATTCCCATCTTATACAAATGACCTGCAATCACCAAAAAGTCTACAGTGTAGACTACTAACTCCTTCTTCGGCTGAGTGGAATAACATTCAGGAGCTATTCCCATTCTTAAAAACTAAATGGTATTGGAAAAATGATCATCTGTGATACATACCTCAAAGAGCTGCACATTTAGTAGTCCTTCCTCCAAACTAATTGGTTCTTCATCTATTTCAATCCTTAATAGATGGTCTAGACTTGCATCTAGCCTTCCAGGATTCACAATCACTTCAAAGTCATATTCCTAAATCAATAGTAACCATTGGCATAACTTTCCATCCCTAACATAGGCTTATTGACCAGATACTTCAACGCGGAGTGATATGTATACATTTTAAAGTGTCCACCCAACAAACAGTGCCTAAACTTTTGTAGCACGTAGACCATCAACAGTCCTTCACGCTCTGTAGTGGATTAATTCTTCTTAGCTTTGGATAATTTTTTTATCACGAAATTTATCTAATGATCAATCTATCCTTCTCCTGCCTGTGTTAATACTACTCCAAGCACAATGCAAGAGGCATCTACATGCACATGGAATTCCTTCTTCCAGACTGGAAATACCAAAATAGGCACAGTTACCATCTTATCCTTCAGAACATACATACTGCATTGACATTCATCATCTTAACGAAACATCACAAATTTATTTAACAACTTCTCCATCAGCATAGTTATCTAAGCATATGCTAAGATAAACTTTCTGTAATGCCCAGTGTACACCAATGTCGAACGCAATTGTTTCACATTCCTAGCAGCTTCTAAATTCACAATTATGATGATCTTTGCAGGGTCCACCATCAATCTCTGTTTACATACTACATGGCCGAGAAAAATCCCAAAGGGTACATAAAATATGCACTTTTTCAATTTCAACATGGTATGATACATTTGACATGTATACAGCAGAAAGTGCAGACTTACAACATGGCGCTTCACCAAGTCAAACACTAACCAATCATCAAAATATACTTCTAGGAATTTGTGAATAAACTCTTTGAATGTCGTGATCACTACTCGTGAAAAGATTGTAGGCACGTTCTTCAATCCAAATGGAATTACAGTATATTGAAAGCAACCCCACATTGTCGCGAAGGTTGCCTTGCTTCGATCTTGTGGAGTGATCCTTATTTAATGATATCTCAAAAACCCATTAGTAAATGAAAATGCCTCCTATTAGCCAACATTCTCTAGCACTTCATCAGTAAATGGTGTTGGAAACAGATCATGCACGCAAGCATCATTCAGCTTTCTCAGATCCACATATATGCATATTTCACCTTTATTTTCTTCCCTTGGACCACCATCGAGCTCACCCAATCTGATTCCTTGACTAGTTCAATAATACTGCCATTCAACATCTTATCCACTTCTTAACACACCTTCCCTTTATATTTTGGATTTAGCCAATAAGGCCATCACTTAATATGCTTCGCATGTAGGTTTAAACCCCATACATAAATTACCTGCATACGAATTCTAAATCATAGGAAAATAAAATGTGAGAGCATAACACATAAAAACACATATGCATAGAGATTTTCCCCTAGATCCCAAAACTGGGACTACCAGCTTGATTTTTCATTATATTCCTTTCAATGTTACAATACATATTTATACATGCCGAAGCATCCAATACCATGGATCGAAAACCATCACGTCCAATGCCATGGACCGAAAACCATCGCGTCCAAAAAACATGTGCGAAAATCATGCACAAAACCATAGGTGGGTCCACCCAACCTAACATAGGGTCCAAAACCAAAATTTTCGAGGGCACTGCCCCGGACCCCATAAAGTGGGGTTACGGGTACCCCTCAAACCCCCTGTTAACTATGTGGAAAGAATATAACACAACCCAACAATCTCCCACTTGTT
>APFE030998184.1:218737-239122 GCA_000404065.3 Pinus taeda | reverse complement strand
ATGGGTCAAATGGTTGCCTCTGGCTGAATGGTGTATAACACTTCCTTCCATACAACAACAAAAATGACCCCATTTATGGCACTTTATGGGTATCAGCCACCATCCATCACATCATATTTAAGAGAAAATTATAAGGTTCAAGCAACGAAACATCACATCGAACATCAACAACAAGTCCTCCAACTCTTAAAGGATAACCTCGTGTTGGAACAAAATAGAATGAAACAACAGGCACATCAACATCGTAGTGAAAGAAGTTTTGATGTAGGTGATTGGGTATTCTTAAGATTACAACCATATAAGTGAATGTCCCTCAAGAAAGCTAAGAAGGATTACAAATTATCACCAAAGTATTATGGTCCTTACAAGGTATTGCAGAAGATTGCTGCTATGGCATACAAATTAGAGCTTCCTGCAGCTTCTCAATTACACCCAGTTTTCCATGTTTCATGTTTAAAGAAGGTTATAGGCAATAAGCTACCAGTTCAAACAATATTGCCAGAACTTGAAGAGGAAGGAAAAATTATATTGGAACCAGAAGCAGTCACAGAAACAAGAACTCGACAGCTACGAAATCGATCAATTTCAAAGTATATTATAAAGTGAAAGAACTTATCCGTTGAAGATTCCACATGGGAGGATGAGAATTTTATACAGAAGCATCCAGAAATACTCAAGCGTTGATGACAACACCTTTTTTGAAGGAGAGGGGCATATTAGGTCCCCATAATACTTGTGATTACCCCATTATTATTGTAGTTGTACCCCTTATTAATATTGTTGTGCCCCTATTGTGCCCATATTGTTACTATTGTGCCCAATAGAAGCCCACTATTGTTATTATTGTGCCCTTACATTATTATAATTATGTAGGATCTAATTATGTTATGACCCCTTAGACTCCTATATATAGAAAGGAGGTCTTTTCATTTGAATCATCCAAGAATTGTTCATTTATGTAATGTAAAGGAGGTTGCCCCCTCAAAGAGGCTGAATTCTAAGGCGTTGATCTATCTTTTCTATCTTTCCTTGAGCTAGTTTCATAGCATCATGGTATGGTGAGGCATGTCTCCCCGTGAGAAAATGTGGATGGTATCAATGAGCGGAAGGGCGAACCTGCTGGAATTGGTGAGTTGTGAAAATTTTAAAAAAACATAAGTGCGAGTCTACAATGCGCTAGACACTGAGAGCTATCGGTAAAGAAACAAAAGTGGGATGAGTTGCAAGAGTTGGAGAAGAATAATGGAAGTGTGACAAGTTGTGAGCATTGTGGGTGAGGCGTGATCGTAGAACTGACACGAACGGGTGCAGAGGGTGACCCAGGTGGGTGCCTCCACGTGGCGAGCTATGGGTGACCCAACCCAATAGGGGGGGGTGCTCCTGAATGATATTTGGGCACTCTTGAATAGTGCAGACATAATTGTTTGGTTTTCATAGTTTGTAGAGGTGAAAGTTGGGGTTCCCTCGCAAAGTTTGTACTTTTATATTTACTTGTAAAAGATTATTATTATCATTATTTGGGTAGACTCGAGCCGGCGAGTTAACCCTCCCATTAAAGAATATTTTATCCTCTCTCCATATTTTTATAAATGATGATGATGAATGTATTTCCATTGTGTTAAAAAGATGAATGCTTAGTAAAAGTTGAAAAATATTCCAAGTTTTGAATGTTAGGCAGAGTCTGTACTTGAAAGTATTTGTGAAAATAAATTTGGTAAAGGTTCCACACCTACCTATGTGTGGTTGAAAAGACTACCGCCAAGATAGGGGCATGAAAGACAATATTAGAGGTCTGATTTAATGAACAATTTGAATTTGATCCCATTGCACTTCGTGACAAACATTAGTTCCTGATTTAGAGAATCAAGGTTTGTGAATTGAGGTGTTACTACTACACTTTGTGACAGGTTTAACATGGGTGGAGCATTGTGCTTAGTTCATGCTGAACGACGAGGCATGGCATGTTGGGGAAAAATCGAAGGGAGCCTCTTTGTTACCTTATACAGGTTGAAGCTAATGAAAGAAGAGAACCCAGGGATTCGAGATGAACTCGAAGTCTTGGAGAAAATGGTTGAAAACAGACTTCTTCGACTTGGTTGGGGAATGGAGCAGGCTGTAGTTGTAGATTGCAATGATGAAGAAGAGGAAGTCATGATGTATGGAGATGTTGTAGATGTGACGATGATGGAGGAAGAACTTGAGGAAATTCGAATTTCTCAAGTTGGGCCACGATTGTACATTTTGCAGACAATAATGGATGAGGACACTCACATGGAGGAGCCTCATTATGAAGTAAGT
Organism: Pinus taeda; assembly: GCA_000404065.3. Classification (NCBI taxonomy): domain Eukaryota; kingdom Viridiplantae; phylum Streptophyta; class Pinopsida; order Pinales; family Pinaceae; genus Pinus; species Pinus taeda. The sequence goes on along the minus strand of APFE030998184.1, from coordinate 236,824 downwards.
ACTACTTTTACTATTGTTTGATTAGAGCTTTTGGAGTATGGGCCATATGTAGTGAAGGGAAAAAACAGTTTGTCGATGCGATGGACAATCTTATCATGGATGCCTAAGATGATACCTTGTGTTAAGAATCAAGGACCATTGACTATTTCAAAACTTGTTGGAGGAATTTGTAACCTCATGGCACGGGATGAAAATGCTCGTGACAAGGGAAGAACATGATGATCATTGTGGAGGAGGGGTCATGCTTTAGCCAAATGGATAACTAGCTAAGTGTCTACCATGACTCATGGAAAAATTGGAGAAAGGACACACAATTGGAGTTTTGATGATACTTGGGAGGACTTCCTCAAGTTTGAGACCAAGAGGCGGTCTTTATGGACCCTTTAGTTGGGGATCTATGATGGAAGGAACTTATGTGACATGATGTGGTACGACTTGATGATATATATGGTTTGAGTGACCAAGCACACTATACCTGATTGAGGACTTAGATGAGATGACCAATGATGTGATGGGTCTCCTTCATTGGACAACATGGGCAGCTTGAGTCATGGACATCAAGTTGGATAGATGGAGCATGACAGACACTATGCAGGGGACATTATGTAGCTGCCCTTGTAGAGATGTCACTTATGAACATATAATGAAGAGTGACAAAGCAATGATGCTGTGTAGATGGATTTTCTCATGTCACATGGAGACATTTTACTTATGAGCCAAGAGAGATGTCGTGCAATCTTTTACAACAATGCCATATATTGGTTGGATTTATGAAAAGTTTATGAGAGCATTCCTACTACATGGAGAGCTGAGGCATCTTGCAGGGATGTTTCAGGCCAAGACATGTATGCTTTCTTAGATGTTCGATGGAAATGGTTCATAGGAGTTGATGATGACTTGAGATTGTTGCAGCCATTAGAGACTTCATATTATAGTGGGCTTGGAGGATCTAAAGTATTTCGAAGATGAGGTGAGTGGTGTATCTAACTTTGATGCATTATGGGGTGCATACCTTGGAGAAAATTTATGGGTGTGTTTTGGAGAGTGACTTGATGGGGATGATCAAGATTAAACACTTTGGAGTTGATGGAGTTGTGATCATGATGTTGCCTTGGTGGCAACACTTGGGCATGGGTTGAGCTGAAACTTGACCACTTTTGATACATGGTGGCTGATTAGTTTCTGACCATGGCCAACACATGGATAATGAGGTAGTTTTGTAGTTGTTTCTTTGGCAAACTTGAGGTATGGAATATTACACATGTGATGGAGGTTGCTTCATGGACGTGGATTAGGCACATTCAGAGAGGGTTTGATGAGAGTATCTCCTCATTTTTAGGAGATGGATCTTACACATATATGGATGGTGATGTTGGGATAGATGTGACAGATTGACATGCAACACATTAACACCAACTTCATGGGCAACATGTTACAAATGTGATGGAGGCTATTTCATGGACCTGAACATGTCTTATTTACATTTTGATGGAGATGGGATGGATTCTTGATCAAGGTGATGTTGTGATAGGATGTTGACAGAAACAACCAATGATGGCATGAGGAGTTGCATTCTCATGGTTTGAGTGCGACAGTTGGATTAGCTACCCATCTAGTTCGAGTCATGGGGTATATCAGTGTACGAAGGTATGTTAGAATTGGGATGGAGTATCATGGTAGTAGTTCACATGATGACAATACATGATGAAGATCAACACCATATGTTAAAATGATATTATGTATCTTTAGTTGGAGGGACCAACCCTCCACGATGGGGCAACATGTGGAGATTGTGACAGATGTCATTGATGGTCATGGATTGAGGAGACTTTCTTATTCATGGAGACATGGGCCTTTATGGTTTGTGTGATGGTAAAGAAGAGATGGGCACCATGGACATTTTGAATGTTGGAGCTAGTGACAGTTTGTGATGTTGTATGATGTTTTTTTCAGGGACGACAATCGTTTACAGTGGGGGGTATGCCATGTCAATGAGTCATGCATGTGACGTGTGACGAGTTCGCGAGATGCGCCCTCGGTTAAATGTAACGAGCTGGCATGCAACAAGTCGGTGCCCGCAACAAGTCAGTTGTGATGATATGCAATAATTGGAGGAGTTTGCATGCAACGAGCCAAGAAATAAGACAAATTTTGCTAATTATGTAACATTGTGATGGTGAGCTTATACAGTGCATGGTTGGGTAGGTGGTCTTGACGAGCCATTGTATGGGGGCGAGCTGATGTGAAGATGGTGTGTGATGGAAAAATTGAGAGATCATCTTGGGCATGTCGACCGACATTCATACTTGAGGAAAGTGTATGAGTTAGGAGAACGTACTTGAGGAAGGAGGCATCATTCAACAAGGTCAAACATCGAAGGCGAGTACTAGCGAAGGTTGGATGAGCTAAGGAAGGGCGAACGAAGAAGGGAAAGGTGCAATGAGGCTCTCGACCATAGTGTCGTGCCAAGGAAGAAACCAGAACCAAGCTTTGGGTGGAAGGTCACAGGTGGGGCATGTTTGCTTAGTGGGTGAACCAATGAGGGTGTCATTGCATGGTAGGGCATGTTTTCCCGATGGGCGGACCGTGGAGGGAGTCACTGAATGGAGGGGCGACCCTACCCAAATTGGTGAGCTACTGATAGTTGACAAAAGCAGAATTGCAAGTCTTCAGTGCGTGAATGCTGAGAGCTATGGGTCGAGACATGGAAGTGCAATGAGATGCAAGAGTTGTGGATGAGTCACAAAAGTGTGATGATGTGCGAGACTTGCGAGTCAGGTAGAATTGCAGAATTGACATGAACGAGTGTGGAGGGCGACCTGTGTGGGCACCTCTGCCCAATGAGCTGTGGGAAACCCTAAATGACACGGGTGAGTGCTTGTGAATGACAACTGGCCACTACTGAACGGTGCAAGCCAAATTGTTGGGTTTCGACATAATTCTAGAGGTGAAACTCGAGGTTACCTCATAAATGTTTTACTTGTATATTTACTTGTAAAATATTATTATTATCATTATTTGGCAAACATTTAATGAGGGAGTTTCCCCTCCCATTAAAGAAGATTGTATCCATTATGCATATTTTTATAAATGATGATGATTAATGCATTTCCGTTGTGCTAAAAAGATGAATGCTTAGCAAAAGTTAAAAAATATTCTAAGTGTTGAATGTTAGGTGTAGTCAGTACTTAAGAGTGTTGGTGAAAATAAATCGAGTAGCAGTGTTGCACGTGCCTATGTGCGGTTGAAAGACTATCGCAAGGATAGGGGCCACACAAATATGGTTGCTCATAGTGAACATCTATTAATGAAATAATAAAAATTATTTTATTTATTATTTTAAATTTAAATTAATTTATATTTTAGATAGTTTTTTAATAATAAATATAGCACAAGTCTAGTTTTAAAAAATAAAATTCTTAATCTTTAAAGTTAAAAAATCTAAAAAGAAAAAATTTTGTTATCTATATATATATATACACCACAATTACAGGTCATTAAAAACCTATATAATTATAAATATAACTATGATATAAACTAAAATCACATAATTATATATTATAGTTCTATATATAAAATATATTCATATATTTCATAATTTAAGAAACATTAAACATACATAAAATTAGTCAACAATTTTTCTAATTATTAACGTAACATATAAAGTTATATCTATATATATCTATATAATATAATATATATATATAACTCATTAAAAACTATATAATTATAAATATAACTATGAATATATTTAACTATTGTAATGTTATATATTATAACATTACATATAGTTCTATAACTATTTATCATAACATGAATTTATTTCACCTTATATATAAAAGTTTATGTTTCAACAATGCGTCATTGATAGATAAATTAAATCCATCATAAAAAGTTACTTTTTTTCTAGTGAATAAAAGAATTTAGACCCTCTTCTAATTTGTACCATATTATTTCATTATCTAGTGTGTTGTACACGAAACATTCTCTTCACGTGCTTGTACCTAACACAAGTTGTGTCAAAGTAAAACATTAAGAACTTAAAATGTATTGTAGTACTTGGTTGGCATGAAATTTTATTAGGTTTTTAAATAGGTTTATTTCAATTTTTTACAGATATATTTACATATAGTTGCCCTATGAATGAAATGCATTATTTAGAAACAAGAAAAAGTGTGAGGGTAGATTTGATCACTTCTTTCGATTATGTTTACATGGAATTCAATGTACTTTGGTTGATAAATTATCAAAAAATGGACTCTAATGTTTAGGACTTGATGCTAGATTATTTTGCTTGAGTTTAGAAATGGTATTTTTGTCCAAACAAAATATTGGATTAGTTTATATGTATTATATGTAATATGCTGAGGCATCCCATATATGTTCCTCAAATGCATGCCATCATAGTGTGAGGGGTTTTTAAACATGGTTGGTCTCATGATAGATCACGTAGCCCACCAAGAGTTCATGTTCCCCTAGTAAATCCTACCTCCCACGTTAGTCAGAGTGTGACAAGCAATGTTTTTGTCTCTATTGATGACCATGCTTGTAAATCGAGTGGACCGTCTTCACCCATTCCAGGTACATCTACATTTTTTAATCCTCTTTAAACTTTATGTGTTTATGTTTTTAATTTTTAAATTGTCTTCGACTGTTGTGTTTGAATTTAGTGTATATGTTATTATGCTTCTAGTTTGTTAAGTATATATGTATTAAATTATTTTTATGATTTACAGGTCATCAAAAGGTTGAAGCTAATGATCAGACTACAACATCGATCCCTCCATGAGATGAAGCAAAAAAATAGATAACATTAAGTGATATTATGAACAAAAATACATGAATCGCAATAGAGATAAAGAATATACCTACCAATTCATTGACTTGCCTTACATTGTCTTTGATGTTGGATAGCATGACTAGGTTGGTCAAGGTATACCAGAGGTCGGGCCCATATAACCACATATTAAAGTTCATACATAGGTTTAGGACACATGAATTTAGAGGTCGAGATTCTTGGGAGGTGCTTAAAGAGGCGACCAAGGACATTGATGTTCGTGGGGAGTTTTTTTGCATCCCTCATGGTCACCCTGCTAGACATAAAAGTCCAATCCCACTAAAATATTTTAGTAATTTTCATACAACCCCTTTCATGTATGATAGATCTATTGGATCATGGGGAAATTTCCTCAACCATGACCATGTCGTAGTTTATTTTTCTAAAAAATTATATGCAGTGTTCGTCTTACATTTGAGGCTAGATTACATTGATACGAGATATCATATTTATGGTACCAACATGGGACATACCTATGAGTGCATGGGGGCTTGTAGGGACCATGGGAATGTACCAACACCTCTTAGATTATTTCCACTACTGTTTGGGAGCATGGTATTACATGGATAGCTAGAGAAGGTGTCACAACTCAATGGTGAGATGCGAGAGACTATTTTAGACAACATGTGGTCATCATTGGTTAGTGCACATGTTTCATTACATGGAGAGATTAGGAAACAAGCACCACTTCCTCATGATCCACCAATGGCATTAGATGATGATGCATTTCTTGCAATTTTAGCCTTTGAGCATCTTTTAACACATGCATGTATGTGTCATGGTGCCATTTGTGAGACTTGAAGGGTGCATGACCTGCATGACACAAATCAAGTACATATATATACTAAACTTTTGACTCTTATTGTAAAATTATACATAATTATTTAAATGAAAATTTCTAGTTTTTATTAGATTGCATAGTTTATGTTAATAAGTTCATGATAACATGTAGATACATCTCAGCTACATGGATGAGCGTACGAGGTCATCTAAGGCAGAATTTGATCAGCCAGGGCATCCTCGACCAAAGCACATTTCCATGGATTCTCCACCACCTCCACCTCCACATTATATGTTCACTAATGTGGAGGAGAGTCACTATGTACAACCACATTTACCAGCAATTGAGGTAAACTTATTTATTCCTAATATTCCTAATATTTCAATGTTTTATTTTTTTAAGTTACATAAATATATTAATTAATTTGTAGACTAATTATAATTTGTCTTTGCCATTGTGTACATAGGCGCATATGTAGAGTGATGTTGATTCCATTGTTATGTGGAGACATAAGTGGGAGTTTGTGTTTAGAGGCACTCATGATGTAGGTCCATTGATGTAGGCCCCAATTATTGAGGCATAAGTAGAGGAGCACCAAACCCAGATTCATGATCACACCCCCATCCTATCATACTTGCATTTGGACTCGCCTCTAGTTAGTAGATTCATGTATATATGTTTAAAATAAAAAAAATTGGTTCAATATATTTATTTTCATATTTTTATTTTTTTACAGATAATGATCTAATTAGATTGAATTTGAATGTGTTATTTCGCAGTACTAGCTTATGGAGACTTACCTTGCATAGTATAACTCGAATAGGAGTTATGGTGGTACTTAGAATACCATGATTTGTATATTTTCAAGCTCATTTCATAGGGAATATTCACTTGTTTGATACATACATTTTATATTTCCATACATGGACAGTTTACGAATGTGCATCAAGGACATTATTGTAGCTTATGGATGCTTATTATTTCAGTTTATGAATGTTCATGTGATATTTGTAATTTGTAAGCCCCATAGGGGTAGGCGAGTTGGTAATCACAATTCCGTGAAGTTCGTTAGAAAAGCGGGCTCTGTACTGAAGGTCACAAGTTCAACTCCCTTGAACTTACCCTCGGGCTGTATAGAGGGGTGGGCACACATCCTAGTGGTTATAAAGGTAGCAGTCAGAATCGACTACGTGTAACATGAGTCACGAGGCTGCCCCTGTTGCCGGTTCAACTATAATAAAAAAAAAGATATTTGTAATTTGTATATATTTTCATATGGATAGTTTATTCATACATGTACTCACTATCTAATTTTATGGATTTGTACTAATTTTTTTTTGAATTCTCTTTAATTTTTGAAGTTTAAATAAGTCTCTTAAAATCATTTCTCTAATTGAATAATTTTTCTATATACTATAACTTTCACTAGTAAAATATATGTTCAAATTTGATTTCGAGTTTCATAGACTAGGAAAATAAGTACAATTTTAAAAGTTATCTTCAAAATAACTTGTGTACTTAAAATGAGCTAAAATATACCATGTATCAATTTAATATTGAACACAAAAATAATTCCAATCCTGCCTCATATTGGCTTGTAGAAAGGTTGTTTTAGTCCAATAAACATGTATTTTATTACAATTCATTTTTAAAAATAAATTACTTCAATTATAAAGTTATATATAATATATATATATATATATATATATATTATATATATATATATATATATATATATAATATATATATATATATATATATATATATATATATGTATATATATAGGCATAGTCTAACTTATAGATGAAATTACCTTTCTCATGACACTTTTTTATGGTTAATTTTAATCAAATCTAATGGAAATTTTTAAACACTTGAGTCTAAATTGTTTAATATAAATAATTCGAGTGCTCCAAGGGTTTTTTAGGATGTTGAATCCATTAATGCATTAAAAAATGTATTTTAAACAATGAAAAATATTGAAATTGTATTTCCAATTTTAGTGAATTTGAGTGAAAATTCTATTTCGTTTATAAGTCAAACTATATATATATGATTTTTTTTATGGTCCACCAATACACCACAATGCATAGAAAACATTCAATCAATTTCTTATCTCAAGCTTCAATTAGAAAACAAAAAATAAGATTGAAATAAGTTTTATTCAATTTTAATATTAAAAGATGTCATTTAAGCAACAAATACATTTTATTCGGCATTATTTATTTTGATATTATCTACAAGTGTTTAGCCATAAGATGATATAATTCAATCGTATTGAAATTTAATATATAGGTCAAACAATAACATATGGCAACATTTCTACAATTTATATAAAGTTATCAAATTTCCTAAAATTTCAACTAGTTATCCAAGTATTTAAATCAATTCCTTATGATGGAAATTTAAGTTTTATTCAAATTTTAAAAACTCCAATATGATTGAAATAAGTTATGTATATTCAATTTTAAAATATGTGACGATGTAAAAGTTACAAACACAAGTTTTGTTTGATTTTATTTTGTTTGAGGTTATCTACAAAAGTTTAGTCATAATGCACGTCATCAATATTCTTTTTGTGCTTACACTGAAATCAATGCAAAATGTTAAAATAATTACGTTGAAATTAATGTACACCATATATCTAGCTACATCATTTATGAGAAATCAATATCTTCATTGAAATCAATGCACCTAATTCAAACAATCAAATAGGATGAGAAATCAAAATCTACACTAAAATCACTGCATCTAATGCAACTTCAATCACACAATATTATAAATTAACATCTTTAATGAAATAAATGCATCTAATGAAAGCAACCAAATAGAATCAGAAATCATCAAGATCACAAAAATCATTGCATCAAATTTTCAAGAAATCAAATAGGATTACAAATCAAGATATGTACATTGAAATCAATGCATCTAGTGAAAGCAATTTTCTACCCTCTCTCCCCCCTCCATCTATATTGATATCTCCCTCCATCTCTCCTTATTTTTCTCTCTATGTCACCCTCCCAATAACACAAACACTCTCTCTTTATATCTATCTATATATATTCCTCCCTCCCTTTATTTCTCTCTTCTTCCCTCTATATCCCTTCCATATATATCTCTACCACCCTCTATATCTCCTTCTCCATCTCTCTATATCGCCCAAAAAACATACTCATAATTTATCCATATCTATATATTTCTCCATCCCTCTCCCTATCTCTCTCTCTCTTCCCCTTCTCTCCCACTCTAACTCCATCACTCTCTCTCCCTCCATCTCAAGTCCCCTCTCTCTTCGCTTCTCTCCCACCTCCCTTTGTCTCTCCCCCATGTCACTCAATCAGTCTCTCTCTTTGGAGCTTCATTCTGTAACTTTTTTTACTCTCTCTCTCTCTCTCTCTCTATCTATCTATCTATCTTATATAATATATATATATATATATATATATATATATCTAGATATATATATATATATATATATAATATATATATAAATATCTAGATTATATAATATATATATATATATATATATATATATATATATATCTATCTGTGTGTGTGTGTGTGTCTTGAGCTTCTTCCTTCCTATATCTTCCTCTAAGTCTCTCGAGCTCCCTCTCTTTCTTGAATACTTTATCCTCCTTCTCCCTCTCTCCATATTTGTGTCCCCATCTCTCTCTCTTACCCTTCTCTCCACTCTCTTCCCTCTATATTTAAAAATTTTTAAAATAATTTGAGAATTAAAATATTATGTTTAAATATTTCATTTATTTTTTTAATGTTGTGCAACATTTGAATTTTTTTTACACAATACCTATTTAAAATGCAAGATTTGAAATGCATGTTCAACATTCACCTCGAGGGAAAATGATAATTTTCCATGCAAATATTATCTAAAATTTTCCAAAATATTGATGGTCCAACTACCTCCATCAAAGATACATAGAGTGTTTCATGTCTTCCAATTGAAATTGTTGAGTTTTCATTTCTTTAAAGGTAGCTTTAGGTTGTGATTACGTCATGATTTTAAAATATTATATATTTTATTATGTTAGATGTATCAAAAAATTAGGTTAGATGAAATTAACATATATTGAGTGAGCTTGTATGACTCTTTGTGTTAATGGTCGACTATTTTTGTGTTAATAGTCAACTCTTTTGTTAATGACTATGATATATCAACCACATTTATTAATGGGATATGCTAGTATATAGGTCAAATATAAGAAATTTATTATTATTTAAAGTTAATAATATTTATACTAATCCAAGTTAATAATATAATATTCACATTAAAATCATAATAGTAAATTTTTATATTAATATCATTTCATCATTTATTTAATAATAATAATATTGATATTTTTAATATTATATAAAATTTAATAAGGTTTTTACATGACATTATAACAAAATTATAATAATATTTGGACTATTAAAATGTTTAATATTAGATCATTCAATAAATTTTATATGAAGGCTCGATTGATCATAATAGCTCGATCGAGCCATAGTGCCCGGTCAAGCCTCTATTAGCCATGTCTATGGATAATTTGAGGGTTTACAAAACCCTTGATGAACTATCTAAATTTGAAATTTAGGCATTCAATCGAGTGTTTTAAGCTCTTGATCGAGCCTCATATGTCCTAAAAACAACAATTTTATCACTTTTACAAAATTTTCTGCAACCCCTTTTTGTACCCTAGAAGACTTAGTGATGCAAGAGCATCATGGCTTAAAAAATGTGTACATGTAGTAGAATATAGGTGGTCTTGTGTTTTCAAAAGAGTGGTTGTCACAAGTATATAATTAATGTAATTTTAAATATTTTGAGTGATTAAGGTGAGACATTTAGAATAGGAGTTAATTAAATATTGTGAGGATATTTGTAAATTTTCTCGAATGTAGGAGAACATGAGTGATGATGAGTAATTAATATGGATTGAAATATTGTAAATCTTAGAAAGAAGTTCATGATTTATGGAGGATCCTTAGGATTAGTTAAAAGTTGAGATCATCAAGGGATAAAGAAGATATTTTTGGAACCACTTGAGGACTTAGAGGATTCTTAGGATTTATTCGAGAAGTTAGAGGATTTATACCAAAATTAGAAACAAAATCCTTTTGTATAAACTTCAAAGTCATAAGTAAAAAAGGCAAAATGAAGAATTAATGTGATAAGATTTGTGCGTAAGGTAGACGCGGGGAGTTTATGGATGCGAGTTTAAATATATTTGAGTTCCAGCCTTATGCATTCAGGTGGGACCATTGTTAGTTCGCGGATTATGTGTTATATCATTGTTAGGTGATTGGTGGGGTTTTTTTGTTTAAACCCACAATGTAAAGGCTTCTGATTTTTATAGGTGACTCATAACCAACAGGTTTACGTAAGTTGATTATGAAAGTGAGGGAAATTTCCTTTAGGTTGTTTCTTCTGCATCAAGCGGTATAAATGCTGGAATAAATCTCTTTTGGGAGAAGAGGAGGTATGCTCTACAGAAGAGAAACCATAGTGGGTTTTTCTTTTGAAAATAATTCAAAACTTATGGAATTATTTTATTTCATAATTAACTTTTTGAACAGAGAACAAATTTTTAAGAGTTTTCTTTGAAAAGGAAAAAATGGGAAGAATTTTCAAGAAACCAAAGTGGCGTGGCAGAAGTGAAGAGAAGAAGTAGATCTGAATCTGATTGAGGTAAAAAAAATTGATTTTCTTATTTGATTTTAAAATTGGTGATTGATAAATTGATTTTGGAAAGAACAATAAAAATGTAGAAGAAAAAATCTACTTTGGGAGGAAGTAGATCAGATTATTGAAAGGACAAATTGAGAAAATTGTTTATGAAGGGATAGTGAAAAACTACAACAGCAACATGTGTTAAAAAAATTGGACATTGAGGTATGTATTCATGGTTTTAGTTAATTATGATGAGTTATTGATTGAAAAATGCTATGAAGATGTTTGATAATTGTATCGAAGAACAAGAAGAGTTTTTGATGATGATGGAAACGATCATGTCCAACTAGAGGTTAGAAGAAAGGAGAAAGGTGATGGAATGCAGCAGCTAGAGGAGCAATGAGTCTCTAAAAGGTTCAAGAGGGTGAACCAAGAGAGAGAATACCTAGTAAGAGATCAAGCTCAGAGAGGAAGCTTGATAGGGTATTGGGTAGCAAGAGAATAATGATACAAGAAAAGGCTATGATGCAGATCACCAATTCGGCATGGATGAGCTCATGAGGGAAGATGGCCATGGAGGGTCATAGAAGAGGTTCTATAGAATGCCATATAGGTAAGATGACTAATGAGGAGTGAGAGAGAAATATTGCAATGATGAGAGTACAGTTGGAGATACTACAGGGATGGCTACAAGAGAAAGAGAATGAAGACCAAATGCATGGTTGGATTATGAAAAGGAAAGTCCAGTGGCATAAATTACAAATGAAGTGGGAGCATAGAGTGAATTCTCAATTAAAGGAAGAGTTACTCAGATTAAATGAGTATATGAAGGAAGTTCTCGTATGAGAACAAGAACATGGTCCATTGATTTCTGAAAGTAATGAAGAGATAGAGGGAAAATCTACTGAGGAACTGAATCATATGAAGGATTCAAAGTAACAAGAAGACCTGATGTCTGAAGCATCAATCGAGACCGAAAGGTCTTGTATTTTAAAAATAATGATTTGTGTATGATTGCAGGTACAACACAGGGTGATGAACAAACTTTAGAGTTTTTATGAAGAAGGAACAGAATCTGAAATCTCTTCAGACTAAGACTGAGATAGCAAGATCTTAGAAACGAAAGGAGACAGAAAGGTCTCATGGAAATATGCAGCAGAATATTGGAGCTGGTAATAGTAAAAGCTAGAGTAGCAGATATGAGATATGACATGAAGATTAAAGTTTTGAAGAAGATTATGAAAATGAGACTCAAGAAGAAATATTTCACTACTGTGAACAAGTGGAGAGAGGCATCATTAAAATAGATGATGTGGAAAAGAGACTTGTTGATAGTCTCAAGAATTATTTGAGTTCAAATCAACCTACTAATGTGTTGATAGAGGAGTTAAAATAAACATCATATCAAGATACTGAAAGGTTGTGAGAGGTGGAAGATGCACAAAGACCTTATATTTTTTATTTTGATAATTGTCTTATGATTGCAGATTTTTTTGCAGAAACTGGAACATATTTGCCACAACTGGACAACCAAATGAAAGAAGAAGAGAAAGAACAACTACTGAAAGATGTTAAGGAAGATTTAACGGAGGAAGAAGGATCATTTCATGATTGGTCATTAGAAAATGAAGAAATGGGAGATTCTATAAAATTTCCAAATTTTACTCCAAGTAAAATCACTGAGTTATATAGAGAGTTAGACCCTCAAAGGATAAAGCTAGAACAATGAAGGATAAATATCCAGGATAAATTACTGAGGAAGGAAGACAAAGAAATTCTCATCATTGACAATCAGGAAGAATAAGTTATTAGTTGCAATGAACAGAAGAAGAAAATGGTTTTGGAAGACAATGTGACAACAACTGAAAAGGTGCAAGACAATAGTGAACAAGAGGGTAAGGATGTAAGGGTGGCAGTTCATTTCATGTCCTGATGACTATTCATATTATCTATTATTTATTTACATCAATTTCAGTTATACACCCAATATTGATGATTAGGTGTCAACATTCCCCCCCTTAATATGAAGGGATGTTGATGAGTCCAAGCATCATTCTGAATCTTTCAAGCTTTTCTCTTCCAAGCCCATTGGTGAAGATGTTTGCAATTTGCTCATTAGTGGAAGAATGACGGAGATGGATTGTTTTGGCATCAACATGAGTTTGAATCAGATGATATTTAGTATTGATGTGCTTCATTCGATCATGGAACTTTGGGTCCTTAGCCAATTTTATTGCCGAGGTATTGTCAATCATGAGTGTAGTTGATAGTACTTGTTTTACCTACAAATCTTCAAGAATTTACCTAAGCCACAAAATTTATTTTGTTGCCTCAACTATTTCCACGTATTTTGCTTATGTTGTGGAATTTGCTGGAACTGATTGCGCATGATCTCCAGGAGACGGCTCCTGATCCAAGACTCATAGCATATCCTGAAGTCGATACCCTAGTTTCTTTGTCTCCATCAAAGTCTAATCAGAGTATCCAATCAAGCTGAAGGCATCCATCAGTGTATACTTGATTCCAAAGTCTTGAGTTCCCTTAAATTACCTTAGAACTCTTTTTATTGTAGACCAATGTTCCTCACAAATCTTTTGCATAAACCTAGAGAGGATTCCAACAACAAACTAAATGTTTGGTCTCGTAGTAGTTAGGTAGTTGAGTCTTCCTACAAGTTGTCTATACTTTGTTCCATCCTCAAATTATTTTCCTTCAAGGGATGTGAGATTTAAGTTTTGTTCCATTGGAGTAGTAAGAGGATTGCAATCTGTCATGCCAAACCTATTTAACAGGTGTCCAATGTAGTTCTTTTGAAAAAAGAAATATGGACTTCGGATGTTGAGTTACTTCAACACCAATATAGTAATGAACATAGCTCAAATCAGTCATTTCAAAACATTTCCTCAATTCCTTTCTATATGGATGAAATGTAGCTTTCATTATTCCCTATCATCAAAAGATCATCTACATATACCACAAGATATACAACTATTTTGCCAACTTTATTGACAAATAAAGTTGCATCATCAAGATCATAATGTTTTAAAATGAGTTTGAGAAGATGTTGAGTTATTTTTTCATACTAGGCTTGCAGTGCTTCTTTGATGCCATAAAAGGATTTCACAAGTTTTCATACTTTATGTCATGTCCTTTCACAACAAATCCTTCAGGATAGGACATAAAAACATTATCTTTTAGATCTCCATTCAAGAAAGTGGTTTTTACCTCCATTTGATGGACATTCCAATTGTTCTGAGCTGCTAGGCAAAGAGTGTCCAGATGGTAGCCATTTTTGTTGTGGGGGGAAATTTCTCTTCATAATCAACCCCTTCCTTCTATGCAAAACCTTTTGCCACAAGCCTGGTTCTGTGCTTGTCAAGTGATCCATCAACTTTATACTTGTCCTTGTAGACCCATTTGCAGCCAGTTGGCCTGGTTCCTAATGGAGGATCAACCAACTTCTAAGTTCCATTCTTTATTAGCGCATCATACTCCTTTTTCATCACTTCTTTCCATTAATAATGAGAAGTAGCTTCTTTGAAAGAAGTTGGTTCAGGATCTGTAGAAAAATTCAATTCACAATCATAAGAAACATCCATATCAATAGGTGAATTAGAGTCATCTACATCACCTCCATTTTGCCAGTTTGAATTTCTGGTTCCTGTCTTTCCAACCTCATAAGGATGAACACTTTCAAGTGTCTTTGTCAGCCACTTTGGGGGACCTTTCTCAAGTGGTCCAGGCTGCTCCATTGATTGAGTTGGGACTGAATCAAGATTGAGTCTTCCAATTCTATCAGTCACATCACTTAAAGCATCATCCATTGTTGGAGTTTCATGTGAGGGAGAAAGTGCTTCAGAAGAAGATTCCATAGGTTGCTCTAGTATAGGAATGCCCCCTTCAAGATGTGGAACCTGATTATCAGATTCTTGAAATGAATTTGGATTTGTGAATTTATCCAATACATCAAGTTGTCGCTCAACAAAATTATCAGTTTTGGATGTTTCAAGAAATATTACATCTCTAGATACAAAAACTCTTTATCGACTTCATCATAGAGACAATATACTTTAGAGGTCTTTGAATACCCCACGAAGATAAACTGATGACTTCTTGCACCAAGTTTGCTTCTATGTACCTTTGGTATTGAGGCATAACAACTCGAACCAAAGACCTTGAGATGCTTTACCAAAGTAATTTACCCATACCACATTTCATAGGGAGTCTTGTTTCTGATAGCATTAGATGGACATCTATTCTTTATATATACAGAAGATAGAACTGCATCAGTGATGAGCCCCAAGAATGGGTAAATATATGGGCTCATTTGTCCTATTATTTGCATTTAATCCACTATTATAAATATTTTTGTTGATGTTTTTGATATATTTATGTCACTAGAATTAATGGGGTGGTCACTTTGCCATGTAATCTAATGAGTGTTTATTGTAGATGTTTTGGACAATTTTGGACAAGAACCAGGAATTTATGAGAAAAATGATAGCCAAACTCAAGGAAACAAGAATGAGGACTTATAGTAGGGTTCTCTCCTTAATTAATGACCCCTTCCTCAAATTCTTCATTAACAACTCAGAGTACAAAGGCCCACATTGATGATTCCAAGGGGTAGTCGAGCAAGTCAAGTAGGGTTGTTGTTATCTTTAGTTTTAAGCAATCGAGTTCCTTAAGTTTAGGATGACTGTTGGGAGTCCCCACTTGTATAAATAACAAGCCTTCAAGCCTCATTGGGTTATCCATTTCATAGTATATTTTCACACTTTTGGGCAGCTTTGTACTCAGCTCATTTTCGAGCTCCTTTTGAAGACAGTTTTGTGATGTAACTTCTATTTTTTTATAAATGAACCAAGTTTTGAACCAGCACTAATTTTTTCTAGAGGGATAAATCTCTTGGGTTAGGGACCAACCCAAGTTTCCTAGCACCTCCTTTGTGAATTTATATGCTTTTGCTTACATTCATGATATAATTTTGGTTATTTAGGTTAATCTTGCTTTGTTAAATTAGGTTTCTCTTGATGGTTAGAATAGTTCTTTTTGCTTTAGGTTGCTTAAGTAGTTTGATGCAGTAATAGAAAAGGATCCAAAAAGGCCACCATCAAGTCTTGATCTCCTTTATCCCTCCTCAAGACCATGATTTGAGGTCAAGGCACTATTGTTGCCACCAAAAACACAGTTTTCGGTCTTCCAATGCAACTAATAGTGTGATATTTCAAGTTGGAAAAGTTGATATTAGTTTGGATTCACATGCTTAGATCAGTTCCTGTTCATTTACCATGGTTTTCTCACATAATTTTCTCTTTATAAAGTATTGTTCAACATTTTTCTGGTTTTAGGTCAGAAATTAGGTTAAGATAGACAAAAATTTGTCTTTCGGTTCTTGCTTTGGTCAGTTTTGAGAAGTAAGTGTCTAGCTCTCTTGTAGAACATTCCAGCTCATCATTCTTCCATAAAACAACTAGTACTATCTCACCTCTCATAGATCACCTAGCTCATTCGCCACATTTCGCCAATCTACCCTAATTTCTACATTGTTTTTTCATAAATCTCTTTTCTCATGATTTGAACAAATCCAACCATCTCATTCATCACTGATCTTCTTTAACAAGTTATAGATCCCTCAACACCTTCATCAAACCTTCATTTCACCTTTCCCATCATTTTTCCAACTTCAAACCTTGAGAAACCACTTTCGCCTCCTCTTGTAGATCCTCTTGTAGACTCGTGTAGATCCCCCGCAGGCTTGTGTAGAATTTCCTGCAAGTGATTTTTCGAACTTTGATTGAAATGGAAGTCTCAAAAAGGGTACTAGGGACTTCTTAGTAACTCTCCACACCTTTCGTACTATCTGCAAAAGCCAACTCCATCTTCCTTTGCCACCAAACCTCTGCACAGTCACAACCAATCAAATCACAAGCATAATAATTCCACATAAATATACTCAAAAGTACAAAAAGATGATTTCTTCTCATTTTTCTTTAGAAGTAGCTTGAATAAATTCAATTTACCTTTTCAATAGTCAATGGAACCCATTCCAGTGTTTTCCATCTCTTTTTGCAAAAGTAGGGTTAGTGGGTAAATTAGGGTTTGCTAGGTTTTGTTAGGATTTGCATTTCATTTCAGTTTTGCTTCTCTTTCTGCAAGTAGAATATGCCTTGTAGCATTATCTTTCTTGCATCACAGTAAAAGCTTATTATGGGAACTCATAGAAGTTGGCTTAAGCTCCTAGCGAACTTTCACTAGCTAATCAAGTGATAGCCTGCAGTAAGAGCTAGTACTTGTGCATACAGCATCGTCGCTTCCAAGATTGTTACGAACTACTAGGTTGATAAAAGTCAAGAAAGAAGCCCCAGGAGTTGCAACATTATTGCTGCAATACTAGAGCTCACCACTCTTTTTGGTGCCGTTGCTGGGGAAGCGTGAGAGTATTTTGTGATTACTACTTTTCTTCTATTTTCTACTACAACATTCTGCTAAGTAGTTTATTTCAGCAAAAGCAGAGTAGTTGTTTCATTTCCATTCTGCATTTCAATATGCAAAAGTAGATTAGACATTTCCTGCTTTTATTTCAATTCTGTAGTTCCATTTCAGCAAGAGTAGATTAGAAATTTCCTGCTTTCATTTCAATTCTGTAATTTCATTTTAGCAAAGTAGATTAGTCATCTCTTGCTTTCATTTCAATTCTACAATTTTTATTTCAACAAGGTTTATTTTAGTTAGTTGCAAATTTTTGTTCAATCCATTTCAGTTTTGCAGGTATAAGCAAAAAAAAAAAAAAAA
>APFE030998184.1:138073-214378 GCA_000404065.3 Pinus taeda | reverse complement strand
TTAGTTGATGATTTTAGGCTAGCTTTCTGACTTCAAGGGAATGTTGACTGTGATTGGAAGGAAGGTAGGATTCTTGAGTAAAGAGGCACAGTAAAGTGTTACAAGTTTCGAACCATTGGGCATGGAGTCACAGATTGAGGCATGCGAGCGTTTTCTTGGTCACAAGGGGATACGGAGCGGGATAGCCACACAAGATACAATACTCAGTCTGCTGGAAGTACGGAATGGACATCAGGGATGAAAGGCAAAAGAGAATCATTTCATCATGCTGACAGAGAGGAGAATTAGATGAGTGGGATCCCGAAGCAGTTAAGAATTCCAAAGACATGCACTCATATATGAAAGAAACAGGGTAAACTAGAGCATTTAAGAATTCTAGCTCATAACTGTTTATGAAGAAAACATCGAAAAGTCCAGAAATTGAACTTAAGGTGTAACAAAACAAATCTTAAGCTATTCTCTTTTCCTGCAGCTTAGAAAGGCGGAAAGATGATAAAAACATAAAATAAACAGGGAAGAAGAACACTTATTGGATCATGCAGAGACACAGGAATTCCGTGATCATTCCTTGGCCAAGAGAAAACAGCAAGTTGTTTCGAAATCCATGCTTTCAACAATATTTGATTATGGAAAAATATGACAGTTACAATGCAAGTCTTTGCTCAGAGAAAATACTGGAAAGGAAACTGACCAACAACTACTACCAACCAACCAACCCTTCACAATATCGTTTTGGGTGGTATTTATAAACAAAATATCAGAAAGACATCATTATAAGTGACCTTGACAGGTCTTCTTAGAATTATTCAAAATCTAAATGTTGCTGGAATTAAATGCAAGTAAATCTTTTTGGTTGCGCTGGGGGCAACTGAATCGGAACAGGTGACGAGGTGGCCCTTGGGGACCAGATGCAGTGCTACTGGAGTGAATGTGCTTGGGGTTGCCGTTCGGCTTTGGTGCGAATTGAATGTGCAATTATTATGATTTGAGAGCCTCAAGTAGTTTCGCTCTCCTTCTGTGAATCTGCTGGAAGATATTCAATTTTCTCTTGCTTTGGGCCGCTGCTCAAGATATTCCCTGATACACTTTGCCGCTACATTGATGATTTCCACCTTCGACTGATACTCTTTGACACGCTTGAAGCATGCTGATTTGATCTGATACACTTTAAACTCTGTGACTGATATGCTGCTGTCTTCAAACCGAATCCTTTGGCACGATTGGGCGATTTTCGGGCTTTTTCGGCGCGCAGTAGGCTCGGCAATCAGAAGATTCCTTGAAGATTCCTCGAAATGGCCTATTTCCCGTAGCGATGCGCGAATAGCGCTTCGCGCTATTCGCGCATCAGAAACTGCCTCTGTTTCTTGATCTGGAGCTCCGAAGTGCAACTTTTCTCCTTACGTGAAGCTTTTTCGCCTTTTCTGGCTGCTGACGTAAGCATTGCGTCGGCTGTACAGCGAATGACGTCAGTCGTGGGTCCCTGGTACAACGCGACGTGGTGAGGTACTGGATAGACTGAGGTGAAGAGATTTCGAAGCGATATCGCGATATCGCGTCGGTGGGGAAAGAGGGGGATCATTGGGTTGGACATTTGGTGCTTGCGACTGCCGATATGCGACATCGCGATATCGCATCGGCGGAGACGGACGGGTGAACAGATTGGACACTCGGCGCTAGCGATTGCCGATCGCCGATTTCGCAATATCGCATCGGCGGGGTACGGATGGGCAATGTTTTGCATGAATGTGAGATGGCGAGGTTGCGATGCAAAAACGGCTTTGAGGAGAAAAGGTAAGTTAGTGGGTGTGAAGGGCTTTTGAAGTTTCGGAAGGGGTCCGACTACTTCGGGTGAATTTTATACTTAGGAAGGAGTAGTATCTGGAAGGTGGTTTCGGAGGTTGGGGTTCTTGCTTAGTTTATGATAAACTAAACAATTCCCGAGACTTGCTATGGTCATTTTTCAACCAGGGTGAGGGATATTACATAGGGGAACTTACTTAATATTAATATGGGGATGGGAAACATAGGGAGCTACATAATAATGTTAGTGGTTAATATGGAGATGGTAAGAAAGCGCTAAGTTCGGGAGAACTTAGGCTGTTACAGGGGGTACCACCATATTTCGGGAGAAGATATGGAACAACTTTGAGTAAAGCAGATCTTTAATGAACCGGAGTGATGAAGATGATGAACTTAAGAGGTGTCAAGCAGATATTGACCTCTTTTTTGGGATGTTAGTTAATGATCGAGGAAAGCAGAGAAAGGGAGTTAGTTATACCTCATTTGAGCCCTTTTTGCTTACAAATCATTGCTGATAAAGTTCTGCATGATATGATACCTGCAAACTTGGAACTGGTCAGCAATTCAACAGCTTTAGAACTACCTACCCAGCCTACTTTCCTAGTATTTTTTCTTCTTTTGCTTGGGGGTGCACTTAGACTTGCAAACCCATCATACATTTTTCTTTTGATGCTTTCCTATCTACATACTACCCTTATTTCTTCCAGAGCCCAGATTAAACTGTTGGACTCTTCTGTTCTCTACCTATCTAAGAGTCTGCCAAGATTAAACTGTTTGGAGAGACTTACAATCTCTATATTCTAAAACATGAAATTTAAACCTAGGGAGACCAAGAGTAAACTGTTTGGACCTCCCTTTAACTAAAGGTAGCGATACCGGGATACCTTTACAAAATTTGAAGGCGATTGAATGAACTTGAAGTAGCCTTCTTCATTTGGAGACTGTTTGAGCAAATATGGAGCATTGCAGTAAGCAAAGTACAACATATTTGGCCTGTGAAATGCCAATCATGAAAAATGAATACCTGCTGCAGCAGGAGCTAACAGTGGCTCCACTCGGGGATGGCTTCTCCTTGCGGGAAGTCAAGAACAGCAGGCCAGAACGCCTTGATTTTTAGTTTCTCGCTTTCCTCTGAAAAATTTATTTTCTCCGGTCGCTTTATTTCTTCTACCTACCTACCCTAAACAGCAATTGCTTTGCCTTTAGGTAAAATCAAATAACCAGTGCAGCCATTTAAGCAACTGTGAAACGTGATAATCTTGTTGACTGATCATTTCTGAACGCAAAAGCATCATCCGGGCATATGCTTTACAACCAAAATTGTGGCCTCCATCATTTGTCGCTGAAGCTTACGGTCTTCACTGAGAAAACATGTTAGCAAAATTTTGTCAAGCCAAAGTTCCATATAATCCGCAATTGTATCAATGAACTTACCCTGCAAGAGAACTTCCTCTGCTTCGTTTGAATCTTCAATAGAACCATGCAGAGTCTGTGAATCAGCAGGTGGTGGCATCTTCTCCTAAGTTGAGGACGGGAGACTTCGGCATGATTTAGGATCTTCTGGGTCGAGGGGAGCAGCTGCATCTTTGGTAATGAGCCTAGCAGATGATCCTTTTGTCTTTCCCTTGGATCCCAGATCACACAGAATCCTCAGGTCCTCAAGCAACAGTGTTCCCTCCTGAATATGGGCATGGAAGCTTAGGTATGATTCCGGGTTCTTTGGGTTGGAAGGATCAGTTACATCGTCGGTAATGACCCTAGCCGTTGATCCTTTTGTCTTTCCCTTGGAACCCAGATCATACTCAAACTGTAATTCAGGAAACAACACTATTTCCCGTTGAACTGGAGGAGGAAGATTTTGAAAAAAACTCTTGAGGGTTGTGAAAATCATAAGACTGACTTTGAGCTTCCAAGAGTTCAATTTCATTCTCATATTTTTCCACAACAAACTCAAGGAACAATTTATTCCGCCCACCAGGTATTTTTGACAATACGTTTATGAAAATTTTGTCATCTAGCTCAAACTCTGATCAACTTTCTCCGCATTTTTCTAAAGCTTCTTCTATCGGAAGTTCTTCCCAAGATTCGATCATTCTCTTTTGTTGTTAATACATGGGGTATTTGGCTGTAACATTTGGTTCGTCCCTCAGTGGAGCCTTTGATTGAAATTGAAGTGGAGTCGCGAGGTGGATGTCTGGACTCTGAAGTGCCTGATCTTTGTCCACCATCAAAGATCAGAACTAAGCATGACAAGCCTTCAAAAATAGGAGCACTTCCTCCAGTGGGGTTTAAAGATGAACCGAGCGCTTGAATCCCCAATGGAGTGCACAGATACAGGTCGAACGAGGCTTTTACAAGTCGGTTTCTTCCATTGTAGAGCTGCAGATTGATTGCATTGATTTATCTGAGGAGTTCCCCAGTGGAGTCGCCATTATGTTATCACTCAGATTGTCCCTAGGCTCCTAGTAGGGATACGGCCGAGGTAACCACAAACCAATCTTCTGATTGCAGGTTCTGGCCCACCTGTAATCGGAGAGGGCTCTCTCCTTTAGATTCAACCTCAGTTGATGATTTTAGGCTAGCTTTCTGACTTCAAGGGAATGTTGACTGTGATTGGAAGGAAGGTAGGATTCTTGAGTAAAGAGGCACAATAAAGTGTTACAAGTTTCGAACCATTGGGCATGGAGTCACAGATTGAGGCATGCGAGCATTTTCTTGGTCACAAGGGGATACAAAGCGGGATAGCCACATAGGATACAATACTCAGTCTGATGGAAGTACGGAATGGACATCAAGGATGAAAGGCAAAAGAGAATCATTTCATCATGCTGACAGAGAGGAGAAGTAGATGAGTGGGATCCCGGAGCAGTTAAGAATTCCAAAGACATGCACTCATATATGAAAGAAACAGGGTAAACCAAAGCATTTAAGAATTCTAGCTCATAACTGTTTCTGAAGAAAACATCGAAAAGTGCAGAAATTGAACTTAAGGTGTAATAAAAAAAACCTTAAGCTATTCTTTTTTCCTGCAGCTTAGAAAGGCGGAAAGATGATAAAAACATAAAATGAACAGGGAAGAAGAACACTTATTGGATCATGCAGAGACACAAGAATTCCGTGATCATTCCTTGGCCAAGAGAAAACAGCGAGTTTTTTCGCAATCCATGCTTTCAGCAATCTTTGTTTATGGAAAATATGATAGTTACAATGCGAGTCTTTGCTTAGAGAAAATGTTGGAAAGGAAATTGACCAACAACTACTACCAACCAACCAACCCTTCACAATATCGCTTCGGGTGGTATTTATAAACAAAATATCAAAAAGACATCATTGCAAGTGACGTTGACAGGTCTGCTTAGAATTCTTCAAAATCTAAATGTTGCTGGAATTAAATGTAAGTAAATATTTTTGGCTGCGCTGGGGGCAACTGAATCAGAATAGGTGACGAGGTGGCCCTTGGGGACCAGATGCGGTTGTTAGGATATTCTGACACATAGGAATAGTTAAGTTCAACTTGGTCTAGTATAGAGTTAGGTAAAGTGTGTTTCTTTACCGTTGTACATTTTGTAACTTACAATCCGACGGTCACGATATGTAGTGATCCAACGGTTCATTCTCTCCTCGGTATTACCGACACTTGATCCGTGGCTTGACACCCGATTGGTCCATGAAATCTATTTAAAGCGCATGGAGGGTCATTTGTAGGTTAACCGTGCATGAGAGAAGCTTATGTAAATTTTCATTCTTTTATTAATAAATTGCCTGTAGTAGCCACGTTGGCGCAGGGCCGTGGACTGTTTCCCTCTTTGAGGGTTTTAACCACGTCAAAATACTGGAGTATTGATCTGTGATCTGTTTGTGAGCGGTGTCCTTCTGGTGTTCTGTCTGAGGAACTTACCCTGTAAATTCATACAGTTGCATGGTGGGAAGTATTAGGATTATTGTTATGATTTCATTTCATAACTGCCTTAGTCTTGTGCTCTAAGTCAAGGTTATATCGTTTCAAGGTTCTAGTATTCCCATATGACTGTGGAAACTTGGCTCTAGTAATCTCCCAATTAGTATCTTGGATGAGACTTCATCGGCTTTGTGGGTTATGTTGAAAGAGATCATGCTGAGCAGGTTTTTTGGCCAATAAAACCCTAGAGAAGAGCATAATATTGGATATGGTTGTTTTCTTATGGATCTTGTTGTAGCACTAGGATCTCAGCTCTAGGAGAAGACATGGAGAATAGAATTAGCACATTATGATTTTGGGTTCTTCTCCTTATGTAATACATGGAGGGTAGGTTGAGATCATGGAGAGCCTAGCATGACCAATTTAAGCTTGGTGTCATGCCTTGCTTGCTAGAAAACTTGGTTATTTTATTCTTTATGTTCCATGCAAGTTCTAGCGTTTTTGTCGATTCACAAGTTTAAGGCCTAGGGTTCACAAACTCAAAGCCCTAGGATGGATATGTGGACTTAGAGCCTACTATTAGAGTTTCTTTCGTATGTACTAAGTATTTGTGTGGTACAACATGGCTAAGGGATGTAAACCCCAAGTAAAAAAAGATCAGTCATGTGGAGAGACCTTATGATGCAACATTAGTGTATGTGCAAGGAGGACTTGTCAATGTTGTTTCTAGCTTGAATAATATATTTGGTGGAATTAATAACCTATTTTTGGTTGATAGTGTTTCGGAGATAGAATAAATTAGTGACTAGAGGTTTCTTATAGTTTCCTTGGCTAGGATTTAAAGATGTTGACTTGTACCATATTTGTGATAGTGTTCTGGTATGTAATTTTCCTCTAATTTCTCTCTATATATATGAGTTTTTTATTACTCCAAATTTTATGTATGCACAAATTTGATTTTAGTGTATGCTATCCTCATAGTTGAGTAAATTTAAACGCTAGACAATTATGTTGATTTGATATGGTATAGGGTTGAATTGGTTAAGTAGGAAACTTTGAAAGGCGTAACCCTTCCAAGAAACTCATAATGAGGAAGGCAACATCAAATAATGTATTTGATGCTTCTAAAATATGTATTTTCTTTTTCTCATGCAAACTAGTTGAGCAACTTAATAAAAGAAGGAAATGTCTAAATAATGTTTTGTTGTTTCCATGAAAAAAATATTTGTAATCAAGTTAATAAGAAGTTGTCTAGCTTATAATATAAAAGGAAGCCTCTCACTTGTAATATAATTGTGGCATTATTTTTAGCTCCTTTTTTTTATGTCTTTGTTGTTTCGTTGTCTCATATATGATTAATAATTTTGAAATATGCATATCGATCAATTGGTATTCTAAGCTAGCGACCTCAACACGTTGTTTCTCAATATCAAAGAGTTGACACAAAGCCATCGATCTATTCAAATATATTTTTTTCATAGACTCATGGCTCAATGATGCCAATCCTTTCATTGTTCAACAGCCTTCCTAGTGCACCCTCCTTAATGCGATTGAAGTGATCTATTCAATGAAATCTACATTTCAATCCATTTGGGTGGTTAAAAATTAGGCCACCTCGTAAAGCAAACACATCTAAGGGCTCAGGGAAGGACTCACCAATATGGGATTTGGAAAAGGCTCTCCATGAGCTAGTTAATATACAGTAACAAAGAACCCCCCCCATAACACATGCAGTTGGATACAAAATTTTAATTTCCCAAATTTTTAGGCGAGATGAATTGAGAGGTTTCTGATTCTTAGATCCATATTCTCTCCACCTATTTCAAAACATGTCCCGAGATGGTAGAGGACATCAAGCTTCAAATAACTAGCCTACAATTGGAAGGCATGGTGTTAGTATGCAGGGATACTAATTTACAGAATATATTCTAAGTCATTGAGGCCAAAGAGATAAAAGTGACTAGTCATACTCACATCACATCTTAGGATGATGTATTTCAGGCATTAAGATCACAATTATATCCCTTAGGATATCTACAAAATCTCCTTGAAAAGTGGTTGTAGTTCTCCCAACTATGAATCAATCAATATAATCCTACATTGAGGTCTTATTCTAGTTGTACATTCATTTACATAACTTAAAATGGAAGAGGCACTCATTGTAAAATTTGAATCTAGTTTGTTAATGGTTTCTCTTTGAGAAGTTGAATCGTATGATAGTCCTTAGACAAGGCCTTTGTTCAAGCCTTTGATGTGGAATGTAAAGTGGATCCTTGAAGATGACCTCCTCAACCGAGATACGGTCCATATCCTACTGGTACTTATATTATTAGTCCTTATACTGTGACTCTTACCTCATCCTCCATACCTCACAATAACCCTTAGTGTATATTCCATAAGACCAATTTAGTACATACTTATAATGATTGTCAAGCACTTAAAAATATGCACACCAACAATACTCCTTTTACCAAGGTCAAGAAACCATATTCTCCTCCCTCTCCTATAGTTGTTTCTCTTGAAAATATAACCAAGGAATACCCCTTTCTCATCCTCATCATTGCTAATGAAGTTGGAACCTTTTGTTACCCATAATTTTCAAGTCAAGAATGAATTGGATACCCCCATCATCAATAATTGGAGTGAAAGGAATATTGTGGCATGGGAATTGGTTCAATTCCTTAACCTTCCCACCACTCCACACCCAACCACATATCATCTTGGTTGTGTACAAAAGTAAATCCCTTCTCTTACTATCTATTGATTTGTAGTGACATTTTATATTGTCCCTTTTCGAGATACTTAGTGTGTGATGTTTGTCCCCTCGATTGTGTCAATTTATTACTTAAAATTCCATAACAATAGGTTAGGCATATTGTTTATCATGCTTAATATCATCAATACCATTTTCAACATGAGGGCCCAACCTATGTCCTCACATCCTCTTTTCTTAAACAAACACAACCTCCCACTGGAAAATCCCTCATTAAGAAAATTCATTTTGGATCAATATCTTTCTTTTTGTTTGGTTCACCCTGTCAAACTAGATAACCTCACCAATTTGGTATTCCTTGAGATGGATCCCTTACTTCAATAATTCACAAGTGTATTTAGAAAACCAATGTGGCTACCCCTAGCATGTTTTATTTAACACACAATTGATCTTATTCCTTATGTTGGTTTTCCGAGTGCTCCATCCTATCACCATAATCCTAAAGAGGCATCTAATATAAAACACCAACTTTCACAACTACTAACATTAGGCCATATTCAACCTTCATCCCCCCCCATGTGCATTTCCCACTTTCATTATTCCCAAAAGGGATGGTTTTTAGTTGTGCCTAGTGACAGATTATCATGACCTCAATAAAAGCTACCATTAAAAACAGTCATTCCCTGCCATGAGTTAAGGATTTGTTGGACCACTTACAAGAGGCTTACTTCTTCACAAACTTAGATTTGGAATCTAGCTAACATCAAGTTCACATGCATGCAACAGGCACGTGGAAGATGCTTCCAAGTCAAATTTTGTGCTATTTGAATGGTTGGTCATGCCATTTGGGTTGAAAAATGCACTAGATACATTTATGATAATAATCAATGATGTGTTTAGGCCACACCTAGGTAATTTTTTAGTCATTTATCTTGATAATATTTTAGTATTCAGTAAATTTGGGTCTGAGCATCTACAACACATTTTAGCTACAACGTACACATAAATTTTAGGTAAAAGAGAACAAAACTTATTTTGGATAACCATTAGTTCAATATTTGGGATTCGTACTTTATTCAAGAAGAATTTGATCATATCCCTCTCAGTTACAAGTTTTGGCACAATGGCTATCTCTTTCCAATGATCATGACCTCAAGAGATTCATGGGATCTATTAATTTCTAAAGAAAATGTGTCTCTCATTTTTCCCAATTGTTCTGTCCCTTAAAACAATTTTCAAATCAAGAAAAAATTCTTTAGAATATTGAGGCTATGTGCCATTTTACTAAGCTCAATAATTCCTTATTCGCTGCTCCTGCTCTGCATTTGCCAAATTTTCATCAATCATTTGAAATGTAAAGCCTCTCAATTTGCCATTATGGTTGTTCTTAAATAGGGAGGTTACCATGTAACATACCATTCTAGACTTTTATAGAGGCTGAGGTTATGTACAACACCTATGAGAAGGAATTATGCAACTTAGTGCATGAACTGAAGCAATGGTTCCATTATATTCTTTGAAAATAAACCATACCCGATACTAATCATCATCCACTGATCTTCGTCAGCTCGTAAATTAAGATTCAAGAGCAATTCCATATGAAGTGGGCTACTTGTATTCAACAATTCGAACTTGTGATTAAATATAAGAAGGGTACAACTAATCAAATGGTTCATTTGTTGAGCCAACAATGTACATAGGTCTTACACATTCTGTAGGTTCGATGTGCTACTTTTGATGCCTAGAAATACATCAATGCAATAGATCCAATATTTGGTGAGATATGGGAAGCTTTGCAATGGCCTACAATTATCAACCAAAATCTATTTCTTGATTATAACATTCACGATGGTGGGTTACATCAATTTAACCAGCTATGTGTGCCATGAACTAATGATCATTTCCTTCTCATCTGTGAAGCACATAGCAATTCAGATAAGGGTTTTCGGCACAACCAAAACCATTCTCAATCTCTAGTTTTGCTTTTATTGGTCTACCTTACGCTAGAAAGTAAAAATAGTACATTCAAACATGTTCACCCTATTCACAAATTAAGCCATCAAATTGTAAGCATACTCTGTAGTAGCCTTTACCTGTGCCCTCTCATCCTTTGGAATCCATTTCCATGAAACTTTTGAGTGGTCTTCCTACTACTTTCCACAAACATGATGCTATTTGGGTAGTGGTCTGTTGTTTTTCTACGATGGATATATTTCTTACTTGTCATAAGACTACATCTGCTCCTCAAATTGCGAATATCTTCTTTTGACATATTTGGCCATAATTTCGATTGTCGATAGCATTATTCTGATCAAGATTCTCATTTTCTCAGTATCTTTTGGGGTACTCCTTGGTCTATGGTAGGTTTTCAACTTTTTTTCTCCACTGCCTTTCACTCGCAAACAGATGGTCAAATCAAGGTCATCAATCGTACTTCGGTTCACTCACTTCAAAACTATTTTTCCAATAACAAACAATGGTATTCATATTTTCACATTATTAAACATATTTACAATGGGTCCATACACTCCTCTATTGGGTTCTCCTCTTTTGACGTTTTGTTTTGGTTTTAGCTAAGTGCGCCCTCTAAGATTCCATTGACTATCATGCCTTATGGTTTTGCACATCAACAACAAGAACACAAATAAACTTAGAATTTTATAGATTCCATATCTCAATGCAATACTCAGGTAACTATTACTCTGAAAGCTACCTAGGATTGTGCCAAACAAAGGCATGAAAAACATCACACACCCTTGTCATTTCAACCTGGAGATCGTGTATGTCTCTTGTTGCACAAGCAATGCTTCATGGGCTAACACCATAAGTTGTGTCTTCTTAAATATGGCCTATATTGTTATGGAATGCATTGGAGAAAATCAATATCACTTGGACTTACCTTCATAGCTAGGCATCGACAATATGTTGAATGTTAATAATTTGAAGCCCTTTAAACCACCTTTCCTTGAGGAATACATCATAGTTCGCCATTCTATGGATGATATTCCCAATTTTTAGCATCCCTTGATAAAAGATAAAATTATTGATTCGAAGATGAGGACATATTGCCAACAAACATGTATATCATACCTTGTACCTTAGTAGGGACACATGTAGTAAAGGTGTATGCCTACATAGATATTGTATCAAAATTTTCCTCATTTGGTGGTGGAAGTAAGGGCACTTCTCACTCTAAATAGGGAGGAATAGGGCAACCAAGAAAGGTGTATCCATTTCGAGGAAACTCATTATGAGGAAGGAAAGATATCATATCGTATTTGATGTTTTTAAAACATGTATTGAGAAATTTAAAAGATGAAGGTGTATCTAAATAATGTTTTGTTGTTTTCATGCAAAACTATTTTTAATCAAGTTAATAAGAATTGCTTATAAAAAGAGACCTCTCCCTCATAATAGAATGGTGGTATTCTTTTTAAGATCTTGTTCTTTAGGTCTCTATTATTCTATTTTCTCATATATAATTGATAATTTTCAAATCAACATATAAATTATTAAGTAATTTACACACATCTCGAAGATAAAAATAATATAGTTTACTACTATATGACATTTCCAAACTATTATATACTTACAAAACTGTGCTAAAAGAATATAAAATATTAACACCGAAATATACATATTTAATATTTTGAACTAGCCAAATAAATTAGACAAAATTGAAAAATTAGATAATATAATTTAACATCTCAAATTTAATTTTAATATTTAATTAAAAAATAAATGGCAACATAAATAAATGAGCTAAAATTACAAAATTTGTATCATCTCTTAAATAAGGCAAATAACTTGTATTTCATTTACATGTTACTTACAATGGAGAATAAAGAAATTTTAAAGATTAGTTTCATCAACAAATACTCTAAATCGTGCAAGTTAAGATTTCTCCATTCATCCATCATTTCCTCTGAATTCTTTGTTCAATTTTTCGTTAGCACTTCATGACTATGGTTACCCTGAAAAGGGAAATCATTGTCTTGTGTGTTTGTTCTTAGGTATTTTTTTTGTATTGATTGCAGTTATCATTTTTTTCTATAAGGAATATTGTTAAGTTTGAGGATGTTGTCTAATAATTAGGTGGAGAGGTCTAGTCTTTACTAATTTTTAGTCCAATCTAGAACAAGACTATATAAACTTGAGAGCTATTCCAAACACAATTTCTTCAAATAAAAAAATTATCAAAAATAAAATTCAAACCCATACTCGCTTTAGAAGAAATATGAGTGAATTGAAGTCCACCTATTCACACTCATGGGATTCGAACCCACTAGGAAAATAACTGATTTGAAAAGAGTAGGAACCCAAAAAGACTCTCAAGAATGGAATTCTAACCCACACCCTTCCGACAAATATGAATGATTTTAATAACCAGAAGTATGAGTGATTTTAGAAAATGATTTTGCATGAGTTGATAGAACATAAAAATGTTATATATAATAAAAATAAAAAATATTTTATAACTATATAATTTATGTAATAATCAAAATTCTCAAATATATAAATCAATTTAAATATATAAATAATAAATATATAATATCTCTTATATATAAATATAATCTTTACGTATCTCTTTTCCTGAGTCTCTCCTTTTATATATATAAAATATTACATTCATTATCTTAAAATAATAATACTAAAGCACTATTTTTAAGAATCTTAATTATCTATTAGAATCCTTCATCTATTCCATTAGTCGCATTGTGCAGTCAATTTTTGAATGGCAAATTGACTAAATTGTACTCTCATGACTCAAACAGAATGCTCTCTCATGTTTGATGTTTATTGCATTTCAAAGGAATTTTTGTAAATTAACTGTACGATAAATGAATTAGTGTGTATTAAGGCCATTGAACTCTACCTTAATTTTAAAATTTCATTATAGGATAAGAGTAAAGTTAAAAAATTGAAATTTAATTATAGGATGAGAGTAAAGTTAAAAAATTGATTTTATTTCATATTTTGTAATTTATATATTTAATTTATTTTCATTTACTTTTTATGTAAGACTTGGTTGTTTATTTGAGAAAATGGTTTAATAAAATATTTATTTATTTCTAAGCTTTTATTAATGGCAATATATTATGTTAATTCAAAATAGGTTTTAATTCCAAAATTTAAAGATTTTTTTTTTTTATTATGACATCCAATCAAATTAAAATTTGCAATTAATTTTTATAATTAATTAAGAAAAATATTTTCAAATATGATAATAATAATAATTCTTTAAATAGACTAAAAATGAAGTTTAAAGTTCATAAAATTCATACTAATTCTACCTAAGTTTAAACACAAAATCATTTTTATATGGAGCTTGACATGGCATTATTTATTTACATATAAGCATTAAGGTTGTCACATTTCATAGAAAATTACTTGATTAGATTATATCACATTTATATTTCTTTTGTTTGTGATATAGTGTTTATGACACCTAAATTGCTTTTATATGCAAGATTCCACCTAAATATATTTTAGTTTGACATTTCACATTGCCTCAAATCTTTCTTGATCATGACAGATCACATCTCTCCTTGTTTGTTCCTATCACGAGACACGAAAATTTCCAACTCAAACATTTTGCATCCTCTTTTCCATTGTATGAATGTTGTCTTCTTTGCAATATACTCGGAGAAAGAAAATATTCTTAGCCAAGCCTTAACATTATTAATTCCCCATTGAATGTTTTGGGCCCAAGTCTTGACATTATTAATTCCCCATTCAAGTGTTTGTTGTGATGCAACATATCACAAACAAAATTTGTTGTAGCGTCACATGCCACACCTAAACAAACTTTACTACAACATATTACACTTAAATAATTTTTATTGTAATGTGACATATTGCATTTAAACAAACCTTTTTGGTTATGTGACATATCACACTTACACAAAAATTTCAATGTAAAGGTTAAAAGACACCTATAAATTATAATAGTGAAGAAATGATTTTTTAAGGGGACATAAAGGATTTTTTTTTTTAATGATTCAAACGATACTATATGAACCTCCTCTCACATCTACCCAAGAAACCACCAAGCTAGGGTAAACATGCTACGAGTGGCTACTATGATATGATTAAACCTCCTAGGTGACCTTAAGGAAATAAAATCGACATATACACAACATAGAGACCTCCTTGAGGTGCTTCACGACCCCCAAGTGCTAATGCACCACTCAAGGTTCCCAATCCCTTAGTTAACCTAGCATTTAAATCAATTAAACCCAAATTCCCTCCCATACTTTGCTCCCATGACAAGGCATGCATATGACTCTAACCCCAAATTCACTCTCATAGGCTTGCCTACCAACAACTAGAGACCCAATTTGTGAGTGCAAGGCCAACGACTAAGGGTTTTGAACCACTTTTTCATGCCCATAGCCCATGTCACTGCCCAAAATTGAACCATCTCTTCAAATTAGTAAAATAAAATAGAAATGATAGTACTAAAGCAAATAGTTGATCAAGACCTTGACTAGAGCCTTACTATCTATGATAGGCATTTTTTCAACCATTTAATAAATATTCAACCTACAAGTGTAAATAACATATCTGATCATAGGGGTCTCATACTTATCTGAGATTCACTATGAAGAATTGTCTCCTTATAAAATTAGCTTCCATTTCATCCATTAGGTCACAGATACATTGATCATTCAATAATAAGTTAGAACATGATGAGAGCCACTCATGGCTACTCTCATAAAAAATATAATTAAATAGCATAGTAGGGACAAAATTATCCATGAAATCATAACCATGCACACCTCATATAATCCATCATAATACTCCTAGAATAATGGGATAAGTAACCTTTCATTAATGATGAAAAATCCAAACCCACGATGGGACTTACACGTTCCACCCGACCGTAGAATGATTGAGCCAAATCTCTCTTTAGCCATTCACTCACATGCCATATTCCAAGCATGAATGTGGGATCTCATTGAACACATCAATCAAAACTCATCCATGGATTCGAGAGGGAATCCACCTCAACACATCAAACATTGATTCCACCTCATGGCCAGACATCACCAAAACCATCATCTAATCAGTCTCTATCCCAACCTTCCAAGGCTTTAGAGAATTTGTTCTAATTGACTCCCATGACTAGTAAATCAACCCACGGATGTTGTCAGGCTCCTGAGAATTTGTCCAACCAAGGCTTCTAGGACTAGTAAGTCAACCCAACCTAAGGAAACACAAGAACTAACTAAAACAAACAATGAAATAAAGCCACAATCACCATCGCTATCGAGGAAATGGAAAGACTAGGCAATCCACTGTCAATCTAGGCAATCCTCCATGTGAGTGAAAAATCATGACCAATAATCCTCATGCATGTGCCATGCTTGCCAAAAATGGTGACGAAAACATACATGCAACTCAGTACCTACAAACAAATATGATGTAGCTATTGATTTCGGTATCCTCTTGCGCTTTTCTACTCTTCCTTTGCCTTCTTGCTCCAAGAATTCAAGTATGTCACACCCCCTAAGAGTGCTCCAAGAAAACTCTAAGTATCCAAGAGTATCAGAGACAAAGAATAATGAGAGAGATCCAAAGCTCAACTAATCAAGTCTTGCCCACTCATCCTTAGAAGCCTCTATTTTCTTCATTTTCCATTTTTTTCCTTCATTTTCCTCCTCACGTGCAATCTATGACCTTTCATCTTCCTTTTCTCTTAATTTCCTTTATTTTTATAAATAAATCGCCAATAAATGCATCATGCCTTTCCAAAACTTTAGCCATTTCCTTTGCCAAATCTCTTAGCCATAATAAACCGAATCAACACCCACTAGGATTTTTCTCCCACCATTCATCTTGGAATACCCGTCCCATCACCGTGGCCTTATATATATTTTTACATGGAATTTTCACGAGGGTTATTATAGATACAAAAGGCTTGTAAATGAAATATATAAAACATTAAAATATAGTCCTTTAAATGCATGCTCATCACACATTCTTCTAAGTTTCAATATGTATAGGATGAAAATTTAAAAAAGATACAACACAAGGTGTATCATATATAAAATTTAAAATATCACACAGCAAAAGCAAAAAGCATATGACTTATTCACATAACATTTATCAGAAATAAAACTATGAAAAGTGAGATATATCGTGTTTAAATTTTTTATAAGAGCAAGGAATGAGATATTGCATCCGAACATTTTTTAGTGTGATGTGGGGCACATTACTCCAAACTTATAAAGGCTCCGACATAGTTGAATATAACCTAATTACTTATCAATGTAATGTACCTCCAATTTAAACACACATTAGAATTTTATTCTAAAGTGCTATGGTTTTCTCTTGTGAAGTGATAGGGTTTGTGCTTTACATATACACTCTAGAGAAGAACATGACATTGGAGATGACAATTCTCTTATGAATTTTGTTGTAGGATTGGAGTTTCTCTTGTGGTAGAAGACATGGTAGTGGAGCTAACAAGTTGCATGATTTTGGATCCTTCTTCTTATTTAATGTATGGAGGTTAGCTCAAGATCATGGAGAGGCTAGCTTGCTCAAGTTTGAGCTTGGTGTGATTCCTTGTTTAAAAGAAAACTTGGTTATTATATTCATGATGTTCCGTGTAGGTTTTGGTGTTGTTGATGCACAAGTTGAAGGCACACGGTTCAAGGACTCAAACCCTAGGACAAACATGTAGACTTAGAACTTAGTCGTAGAGTTGTTTTCTAGTGGAATTATGTGATGCAACATGGATTCAGAATGTAATGCTTGAGGAAGACAACAACACTAGCATGGAGAGAGATACAAGCTTGGTGTATGTGCCAAGGATAACTTGCAATATCAATAATAGCTTGTTGAGGATCTTTGGTGGAGTTACTAATAATTTTGGGTGGGAGCACTTCTTAGAAAGCACAAATTGGTGGCTAAGGTTTTCCTATAATTTCCATAGCTAAGGTTTGGAGAGTTTGACTTGTACCATGTTTATGATAATATTGTGATATGTATTTGGGTTTATGGGTCCAAATTTATATAGATTTAAAATAGTCCAAATTTGATTTAATTATAAATTTGATTTTTAATATATATCATCTTCATTATCAAATAGGTTTCCAAAGTTTATTATTTATGATAATTTATCCTAATATATAATTTAAAAATTATAATAAAATTAATTAAATAATTTAAAAAATAAAACTAGCTTACTTTTATTAAATAATTTAATATTTACCATTAAACCTAAAAGATAAAAATAAAAAATAAAAAAATGTCCCATTTACTCTTTGAGATTCAAACTTTCAAACCATGGATATAAATGAGATTTACAAAACTATAAATCTCATCTTTTCAAGATTTCAACCGAGGCAAGCACGACACCGAAATTTCTTATCACAAAACGTGGTACTGAATAAGCTCAATGCTCTTCATGAATGGAAAGGAGAAGCCTTCACTTAATGTAAAGGAGATAATGTTGGGACCTGTCAGTAATTCTTATATATAAGAGATTATGTGGAGAAAGCTGCCAACGATGTTTGCATGTTTGCAACCCCTGAGCAGACAATTTCGAGCAATTAGAGCTGTATATTTTGCATACATATTTCCATCTATTAAATCAAAATTCATATATTTCATATACATATTTTCATCTATGGCATTGATTTTATTTATTTATATATATATATATATTATATATATTATATTATTTACATTTTTCTATTTTTTTTAAATCTTATATATATAAATAATTTATGTATTACTATCTACTTTATAAATTTACGTATACTATCTATTTTTTAATGTTATTTGTTAAATTAATTCCTTTAAATAATCTCAATTAACTATTGAGATTTTTTTTTGTTATTTGTAAAAATTAATCCTTCAAAAAAACTCAATTAATCATTTACTTTCTACTTATATAAATAATTAAAATAAATTTTCTATGATATAAACTTAGCTTTAGAAACTCATTTTTCAATAATAGCTACTCTAAATTTCAACAACTTTTTTATGATGCAAGATTGACCTTAGAAACTCATTTATCAATAACACTTGCTCTAACTTAAAAGTCAAGATTTGCAAGTTTCTTGCACTCAAAATTACAAACATGATAACAATTTGTCTTATATGTCCTACAAAAAACATGATAACAGTTTGACCTAATATTATGCGATACAAAACACAAAACAGCTGCAAAATTTAGTCACCTAAATAAATGAATATCTTATTTAGCATTTGATCCCTGTTTAAGTTCTTGGAATTTCGATACAGCGAGTTGTTTTATAATTAATTAATTACAGTTTAAGTGAAAGAATTCATAATCGAGCTTTTATTTTTGGAATTTCCATACAGCTAGTTGTTTCATATTTAATTAATCCATGTTTAAATTGAAAAAATTCATAATCGATCTTCTCTTTAAGTTTTAACAGAAAATCATTATACACAGAGAAATTTTCTTAAGTTTCAACAGAAAATCTTCTTCTTTTTATTTTTTTCCAGTAAGGAAAAAGCTTCATTGTATTTATAGATAAAAGATATAAAATGTAGATTACATCTTGATATAGCCTGATAAAGAGATATAACCTAACTTATAAAAAACTGTAGAGGAAGAAAAACAAGTCTTGATATGACATGTGGCCAAATATCCCCTATAACTGCTGAAGAGACAGGGAGATATGTGTTTCAAAGAAGTAATCAACCAGAAAGGAAAATTCCAGAAGCATGAAAGGGGTCACTTCTATCACCATGGAAATTGCAAAATATACTATAAAACAGTGTCCTAGAAAAACATACCTGGGAATTCTGGGATAAAAAAAGAGGTTATGTGCCTGGGAGAGAGAATTCCTAAATGGAATAAGTTTCTGCTTCAATTTTGATATCCATATTCTAGGAGCATTTGAGAAATGAGTCCTTTCTTTGATAATATATCATCTTGGGAATTTTGTGCTCTATTGATATGCTAAATAGTATAGTCATCCTTCCTCCCCTAAGAGAGAAATGATTATGTTTAACCAACCAGATAGATGTTGTTTTTTAATATGGTTCTTCCCTATGACATGATCAATTATTATTTTAGAATCTAGGAAAATCTGTAGAGACTGAATATTTAGAAAAAGCTGAAAGTAAGAAGTCTTGTTAGAGCCATTGCCTCTGCTTTGTTATTGGTTCCCTTCCCCCATTCCAGAAGATTTGGATTTGCTGAACTTTATCCATAACAATAAAGACCCCACATCCACATATGTCATTTTGTGCTGCAGCATAAAAATATGCTCTTGGGAAAACCATAAGATCTAATGATTGCTCTATTTGTTTTTCATAATTTTGGCAAGGATAGTGTTATAGAGAAAGATAATGTTGTCAAAAACTACTCTAAAGCCCTCCTTCCTATTTCAAAAAAAAATATTATCCCTCCTTCCTATTTCAAAAGAAATATTATTCCTCCATTTAGATATAAACCACAGAAATGGACCAAACAAATGCTTCTTTATTGAAATATATGATACATAGTTAAAACCAAAATATGAAGTAAGGTTTCCCCAGAATTGCTAGGATATAGAACATCGAAAATCGTTATACACACCTACAAATTTCATACGGTGACTTGCCTTATAATTAATCAATACTTGTTTACATTGAAAAAAATTCTTAATGGATGTTTCCATTCTTAATAATAAAAATTTGAAAATCTCTATACACATATAAATTTCATACAACGTTCTTTCATTTTAATCATTCTTGAAAAAGTCGTATGAAGATTTTCTTTTAAAAAGTCTTACTGTTCCAATACTATATCATAATAATAAATGATGAAAATGCTTTAATATAATAATATATAAATTAAAGGCAATTTTTATTTTCAATTTTTTTAGCCAGTAATATGAGAGATTAAAATTTAGGCCAACTAATTGTTTTATATTTTATGTGTAAATTATAACACGTATTAAAAAGATTTTAATAGATATTAAAAAATGATAAAATTGTGAATTGTTTCTTTTTTAAAGAGATATGGTAATTTATTATTATTTTTAAATATTGTAAGATAGGAAATAAAATTATTTGTAAAATAGATTTTTAAAATCTATTCTTTTAACAAGCATAGATAGAAAAACATTGAGATATGTAATTTTTAAGGAAAAAATAATGATGTATTTAGTTTAAATAATAGCATTTTAAACCTCAATGGGCTAGACAATCCAAGGTTTTTGGGAGGCCAAACATCCTCCACACTCTCCATGCATGTGGAAGGAAGGAGCATTGCATGGAAGAATGCAGTAGGGAGGCTTTGTGAATTCAACCATCCACGTTCAAGATAAATTATGTGAATGCACATGGAATCAAGATATCATACCATCAACAATGGGTTTCATAATGATATTATGGTGATGGCAATTCAGGGTAAGTGAAACGTTGTAAGCCATCCCTCTAGCTCACTCATGATTATTGGGCATATGAAAAGGCAACCTGATATAATTTGGAATATGAGAAGGGTGGCATGAGCTTGCAAAAGCAATCCCAACAAAATTCAATCCTTTATCTTGCACTCCCTATGGAATCTTGGAGATTGGCTAAGCAACTTGCTCTGAACTTGCTTTTGAATTTCACCTAGTAAGTTTTATGGGTTCTCGGTTATTGTAGTGCCTATTCTCTACGGTGTCGTTGGAATTGGTCGAAGTGTTAATAGGGGATTAGATGGATATTTCTCATAATTTACTCTCGTCTCCTTAGCTTTGTGTTATGTTTTGACTCTATGACCAACTAGTGGACTCGTCTTCCACTACAAGAAAAATGGTCAATGGTGAGGGTCATGCCTATGATGAACCTTTAAGGTCTATCACCAATGTCGCATATGGTCACATTCTTTAAAAAAGTGTTGTTGTAAATGTATATGGTGATGGTCCTTTAAGGTTTGTCACCAAAACCATTTTCAATGACACTTTTGATGAGGATCGTTAAAGGCTAGTCACTAATTCTTTCTTTAGCGACACTTTTGGTGAGGGTCGTGAAGGGTCCATCAGTAATTATCTCTTTGGTGACACTTCTAGTGTCGATATTTTATTGACTGTCACCAATGATTTTTTTGGTTACTTTTGTTGACGGTGAGTAAATGTTCGTCATCATGGATCATTCCAATGAGTTTCTTATCATGCTTCATGCAATGTCGCATACGGTGACGACTTTTAGAATATCATTATTGTAAGTGTATATAGTGATGTTCCTTTAAGGTTTGTCACCAAAGCCATTTTTAATGACACTTTTGGTGAGGGTCATTAAAGGCTCGTCACTAATTCTCTCTTTGGTGACACTTTTGGTGAGGGTCATTAAAGGCCTATCACTAATTCTCTCTTTAGTGACACTTCTAGTGACAATCTTTTATTGACCCTCACCAATGTTATTTTTGGTTTCTTTTGGTGATGGTTAAAAATTTTTGGTCATCATTGATCATTCTAATGAGTTTTTGATGACGCTATGTACGTGTTACTATATTTTTTGTCAAAAGATAACGATTTAAGACCATTGTTGTGGAGTATTTTTCATTATGTGTCCAAGGTCGTAATGGTTATAATAGTTAGTAAATTTTTTAAGAAGTAATTAATGTGTATCATTTCCCTCAAATCATAAGAATATAGTTTTCCTATGAGTTAACACATGATTCATCTCTAGTAGGTTTATTATTTAGCAAATTTAATTTAAATAAAGTTCCACTAGTGTGTGTAGGAACTATATTATTTAATACACAATCAAGCTGTGTCAATTCTTTTAATGAGAGAGACCTAGCACTCCTCAACACTCATGGCACACCTTAACATGCTTTGGAATAATACACTAACATTACTTGGCACCTCACATGTCTTGGAAAATCTATGTACCTAGAACACATTTATACCTAGAACATCTTGCCATGAGTAGGATGCCCAAGCGCATGTTGGCATGCCCTAGCATAGCATAGCACTGCCCTATCATGTGTTGGCATGCCCTATAGTCCCTAGCATGCCCTCAAACACCTTGGTATAATATTACATCGACAAAAATTATCACATGGCACACATTGGCACTTGGCATGTATTGGAACAAATTAGTAGTGTGCCTAGCATGCCCCTTTTGAAAAAGATAAAGTCTCGAC
Source organism: Pinus taeda (assembly GCA_000404065.3). Classification (NCBI taxonomy): domain Eukaryota; kingdom Viridiplantae; phylum Streptophyta; class Pinopsida; order Pinales; family Pinaceae; genus Pinus; species Pinus taeda. The sequence goes on along the minus strand of APFE030998184.1, from coordinate 191,857 downwards.
TTATTAACCCTCTTATGTGTTCATTTCCTTGCATTTTAGCTTGGTTATTCATTTTGTTTCCTTGAAACTCCCTTACTGATATTGACATACTCTGGAACCCTACACATCCTAGCATGTCTTAGCATCGAGCATCCCTTGGAAATATTTCACACATGTTAGCACGCTCTCGAACTACCTATCACACTCTAGAACTTATTGACATTCCCTGATATTCCCTGGCATGCCTTACTCATGCTTAGCATACCTTTCACTCCCTCCTTGGCGTGACAGCTGGAAATCATTAACACTCCCCAACACAACCTCATATTCATTCACTTCCATGCATTTTGACCTAGTTCTCCAGTGCGTCGTCCTAATACTCCCTAACACTCCTCAGCATGCATTGGCACTCTCTAGCACACCTTATCACTCTCCGATATGCTTTTCCACTTCATAGCATGCATCACACTCCCTAACGCACAATAGTAGTTTTCACGTGTTGGCACTTGACAAGTCTTAGCATGTTTGGCATGCATTGAGATGACTTGGTATGCTTTAGCATGGTTTAGTATTAAATTTATTTGAGATCAATTTTTGGAAACTAGATTAGAATAAATGAAGGAATATCTGGCACTTATAATGCATTGATACTTAGCACTTGGCACCTAGTGTTGGTGCCAATATCCATTTTTCACACCCTAACACGTGGCACATCTTGGATGCATGTCGCCCTGAAACTCTAGCATGACTTAGCGTTGCCTATCATACCATGTAACTCCCTCCTTAACACACCTAGAACTCGTTGACACTCCTTGTCACACACTCTTTTTCATTCATTTCCATGAATTTTTACCTAGTGCTCCCTTGTGTTTCCTTGGTACTCCCTAACACTCCTTAGCAGACATTAGCACACCTTAGCTCTTGACAAATCTTGGTATGCATACCTAGCATTCTAGAATGCCTTGAAACTACCTATCATACCTTGTCAATCCCTCCTTAGCACACCTAGAACTCACTGACACTTCATTTACATCCATTTGAAACTGGTGCTTCCTTATGTTTTCGTCGCACTTTTTCCTCACACTCCCTAGCACATGTTGAAGCCACACCTTGGCACCTGAAACATCTTGGAATTATTATAATACCTTGGAACTATCTACCATCTTCTAGTACTTCCTCACATTCTGCGACACACCTTCGTACTCCCTAACATTCATTCCCTCATAGATAGCCTTACGTTTTTTGGGACTTGGGCACCCAACCAAGTCATTGAGAAAAAAAATGTTGTGCCCAACCCAAAGTCTCCCTTTGTCTGAAACTGCTTTATCCAACCCCTTATTATAACCATAGGATTTCCTCCTACAAGTATTATTCTGACCTTCTCTTAACATACTTTATCCTTGAGACATTTGGAATCAATTGACACTCCTTGGCACACACTCTTATTCATCCATTTCCATGCATTTTGACCTAGTTCTCCTTTATGATGCTTTGGAACTCCCTAACACTCGTCAACATGCATTGAAACTATGTGGCATGTGTTAGCATGCATTTTCATTCCTTGGCATGCCTTGAAACTCCTTAACTAGCATGCCCTCATAACTACCCTTACTTTTTTTGGGACTTGGGAACCCAAAAAAGTCTTGTCTTGACTACAACAACCCAATCAAGTTACACTTACTAAAAATAGATTATGGCTTGTTCACCTAAGAACTGAATATAACTCACCTTAGGCTACCCATGTCCAATTTCAGCTTATCACACCTAACAAGTTACCAAGTCAAGGCTCACATCTAACCATAGCCATAAAACAACTAAGCAACATAGTTTACATCTTGACATGCCATAACACCTACCACGTCTAGCAATCCCTTGGAAACATAGTTAACATATTTTTGACTTGTGATTTCTTCTTTTATAAATGTGACCCTTGACTGTGCAATGAAAACCCTCCAAAATATTCTTAAATGATGGAAACTCCTACTCATGTGTGAAGCGAGTGAAATATTTGATTTTTTCCTTAAGGAATGTAAAAGATAGCCTTAATAGAAAGCATGCATACAAATTTGTAGCCAAGTGCCCTAAATGTTAGATGTTTCCACTTGTGAAATTATGCTTCCAAATACGTGAACTCAACAACAAAACACACCTTAAAATACATAATGTCTCTGAACATGTGAAAGAAAAAGTAACCCTTACCCTAGTCTTCCTCAATTGGCAATTTGGGCCTTTTGTCACAAGGTATCTTCTCTTATTTGGAAAGAGGACATAAACAAGCTCTTACATGTTTCTAAACAAATTACTCTTCACGTATGTTGTTCTCCTTTACACCACATGATACAAATGGAAATTATCATATTATTAACTATGGCATTCTTCTTTTATACATGTGACTCTTGACTATGCCATGAAATTCTCCAAAATATTCTTAAAGGATGGGAGAACCTCTTCATCCATGAAGCTAGTGGAATGTGACAAGTCATCCAAAATTGTTCCAAATATGTAATTTGTGCCTTAGGAAATTTTAAAGGTACCCTCAATGAAAAAACACATAAAGGTTTGTGGCAAAGTGACCTAAATGTGAGATGTTCCCACTTGTGCAATTGTGCATCCTTTGATGCTCAAATGGACACCTTAATTGTGCAAGGCTCACAAGGTGTCACTTTGGGTCAACTCAGGGTTGTTGGCATTACCACCTTATCAACGAATCCTCTCACTTTGGATTACTTATTGAATCTCGAGGGTATCCCAAAGCTCAAATTTATGGGGTCTTTTATGTGACTAGATCACTAGCACTGAAAACCATCTTTACATTGGATGACCCAACATCTTGATGATCCCTATCCTATTGACCACAAATTTTGCATTCATTATTGCTTTAATTGCAACCCCTTCAGTAGATATTGATGGTGCTCATGAGCCTATTTATGGTTCTCTTCTTTATGGAAATAATATTATCTCCAACACCATTATTTGATGAATGGATACACAATATGTTGGCATTATGACATAGGTTTGGCACTATGGCACAGGTGTTGTCCTTGATGGCAACTAAAGCAAAGGGAAGATCTCCGTTCAAGCTCTTATAATGAAAGAAAATGAGGTATACGCAGGCTCCTCTTAACAAATTCACGTATACAGATGGGATTACTGATCAAAAGGCGTGTATACATATGCACGCACTTTCATGCAAAGAAACGGTACATGTGGTTAAACTTATGTTTGGTCCATGGTATTTACTCCAACATATTTGAACCTATGGTTTTGGTCCTTGGTATTGCATCCAAAGTGTTGAAACCAAGTATTAGGTCCCTAGTATTGGTTCTCAATGCTTATGGACCATGGTTTGAGTAAGGCCTAAGACTATAAAAAGGAAAGGAGATCATTTGGAAAGGTTATTGACTCAAGCATTGAATATCTTAAGACGAGCAAGATCTGGAATACTAGTGATTGGTTTGTGATGTATAGCTGGATCAGAATAAAGGAGGAACCTGAGCATTTCAAGATGGATAAATTCTATTGATGGGTTGAGATATTAAGGCTTGAATAGTAGTATCATTGTGTGACTTTGATCTATTATAATTAGCGTATGATTAGAACTATAAATATGATAATCTCGGTATAATTGATGTCTCATTAAGTAAAAGGGTAAATTATCTTTTATAGATCTATACGCAAGTTTGGCACAACAGAGGCGCATCTACACGCATGTTCAACAAGTGAAGACAATGTATACGCTAGTTGGATTTGATACAGCTGTGTATGTATGCATGTTTCTACATAGTGAAGTAGTGTACATCTCTTGAAATATGTTTTAGCTGCTTTGTTTATTGCTGCAGTGTTCTGGGTTCAGAATTGGTGTCTCGTTACTGGTACTGTTTTCTGGTTACAACATTCTGAGAAGTTATTAGTTGATTGAGTATTTGTTTGTACAAAGGAGATTGGTTGATGCAGATATACTTGATGTTTGATTGATATTCATGGATCCAGTCTGAAAATTTATGAAATGTGGTCCCTAGAAGAAAAGAGAAGGTTGTAGCCTTATGTAGGTCAACACATACGTACTAGTACTTCAGCTAGTGCAAGAGCTAAGGGGGTTGTAGCTCCCTTCCAGGAGAACCTGGAGAATGAGAGAAGGTTGTAGCCTTCTGTGGGTAGCAGCCTGCGTACTGGTATAAGACTGCACCAGTACAAAATCATTGTAAAAATAAGTTTCTAATTTAGAAGAAGATAGCGACAAATTGCAGCAAGTGGTTTTCACCCACATTGGGTTTCCACCTTACATCTTGGTTTTCATGTGTGTTTTTTAGGTGTGATGAATTGTTCTGCTCTTGTTGACTCATCATATGGTTAATAATGTTCTGATGCACTCATTAACGAAGCAACTAACTGATTTATAAATTTACTAAATATACACTGGTTTCATTATACACAGTTGCGTATACACTCGGTTTTCCTTAACTGAAGTAGCATATATGAATCTAAATATGGAAATCAAAAAGTTGTATTGATTTGATGATACTGATTCACCCCCCCCCCTTCTCAGTATTATTTCCAACAATTGGTATCAGAGCTGATCCTTCAAAAGAAGCTTGATCACTTGAAGGAAGATCTATCATCATGGGCAACTACGAAAAAGAAGCATCAATCAAGCCACCAATTTTTGATGGGAGCAACTTCGTCTATTGGAAGGTAAGAATCACTACCTATCTTCAATCTCTTCGTACAAAAGTTTGGGATATTGTGGAAACATGATACACATTTCCATCAGCAACTCCTACAGATACGGCTGGTAAGAAGCAGCATGAAAAAAATGCAAACGTTGTCAATACTCTATTAGGGAGTCTATCTTAATCAGAATTCATCAAGGTTATGCGGCTCAAAATAGAAAAAGAGATATGGGACAAGATCGTTATGAGCTATGAAGGAGATGATCAGGTAAAACGAGAAAAACTACAAACTCTCAGAATTCAATATGAAAATCTCAGAATGCACAATCATGAAAGCGTGGCTAACTACTTCCTACGTATAGATGAGATTGTTAATTGTATGAAAAGCTTGGATGAAGAAATAAAAGAAGCAGTTTTGGTCGAAAAGGTTCTAAGATCTTTGTCTCATAAGTTTGATTCAAAAGTTTCTGCCATAGAAGAAAAGCAGAATCTAGAGAGCATTACCATGTAATAGCTGCACAAAATCCTAACTGCTTACGGAATGAGAAAAGGGGGACCATCAGACGGGAGAGAAGCTACATTCAAAGCCTTAGGAAAAGGAGATTACAATGAATCAAGACATATCTCACATGAAGAGGAAGAATCAAGCTTTGTCAAAAACCGTCAACGGGGAACTTGAAGATTCAGAGGTAAGCTACCTTTCGAATGATTTGCTTGTGGAAGAGTCGGTCACTATGCTACCAAGTGTCCTCATAAAGAAAAAATTGACAAAGGTAAGGAACCAGCTAGATGGAACAAAAAATAGAATGTAAGTAATAAGAGTTATTATACACGTGAAGACAGTGATGTATATTCAAATAGTGATGAAGATGAACAATGTAATGATTATAGACTTTGATGGCTTTTGAAGATGATGATTTCTTGGATGCTATAGATGAAGAAGGTCTCTATGAAGAAATTTCTAAACTCAAAATTTGTTTAGAGGAAAAGAATATGATTGTAGATACTCTGAAATTCCAACTTGCTGAAAGAGAAAAACACAACGAAAAGTTAGAATGTGAAAGTGTGGGACTTAGAAAAGATATTGAAAAATCAAAAGCTATTAATCTTATATTTGCTAAAGGATCTGAAACTTTAGATGAGATTATCAAAGTGCAACATTCTATGCTAATCAAGACAGGTCTTGGATATACTGAAGAAGCATCTCAAGCACCAAAGTAAGCACATAAGCCATCCTCCTCCAGAATTTAATGAAGATCACTAGGTAAATCAAGGACAATCTACTTCAAGAATGAACAAATATTACTAGGTAAATCGGGGGCAATCTACTTCAAGAATGAACAAATATTACTAGGTAAATCGGGGGCAATCTACTTCAAGGATGAACAGAAGCTACAACCAATCACAGGTAACTCATTCTCAATTTTCCTCAAGAATGGATGTCAATAGAAACTACAATCATTTGGTTGGTAGGTTTGATAATCACAGGAATTTCTTCAATGGCCAATGTTTCTGTTGTCATAAATTTGGTCATAAAGCTGCTCAATGTGTTGCCTATAAGACCATCATGAGTAGAGAAGCTCAAAAAAAAAGGAGTATGACTGGGATCATGAAAAGGACCTACAATAACTTTTCTTCTTTTGAGAATGAAAAAGAATGTTCTATTTGTAACAACTTCGGTCATGAAGATTCTGAATGTAGGAGTAGGTTTCAACAAACAACTTAGAAGCGACAAGTTTCATTGAGTCTCAAAACATGGAGAAAGAAAGAATTGCAACCAGAAGGATGTGGGATAGCCTTATATGCAGAAGGACAAGAAAATCAGTGGTACATCGATAGTGGATGCTTGAAACGTATGATAGGTGATAAAGAAAAACTTCAGTCATATAGTGCCTTAGATAAGGAAAGGAAGGTCTCATTTGGAAATGACAACCGTGCACTCATAAAAGGTAAAGGTTCTGTTCCTTTGAAAGAAAAGGTCAAAGTTGGAAATGTTATGTATGTTGATGGCTTAAAGCATAATCTATTGAGTGTTAGTCAAATGGGTGATCAAGGAAATGAAGTAATGCTTCGATCAAATGGATGCATTGTTCGTGAGCTTGATACAAGAGAAACAATGATCAAGGGCATAAGAACTCCAAATAATCTATACATACTCAAGGGAGGACAAAAACAATACTATCTAGGAAAGAATGATGAAGACTAGCTATGGCACAGAATATTGGGGCATCTAAGATTCTCTCAGATAAGGAAAGCATGAAAATATCAGGTGGTTCGTGATCTCCCTAACATCAGAATTCCAGACAATACAATATGAAAATCATGTCAGTTTGGTATGAAAACCAGAACTAATTTCCCTGAGAAGGAAGGATTAGCTAGCAAGCCACTTGAACTTGTCCATACTGATGTATGTGGTCCATCTAGGAAAAGGTCACCTCAAGGAGAAGAATATTTTATATTGTTCATTGATGAATTTTCCATGATGTGTTCGATATGACTTATGAAGCATAAAGACGAAGCGTTCGATAACTTCAAAGCATTCAAATCCTTGGTTGAAAATGAATCATATCGCAGAATCAAACGCCTCAGGTCTGATCAAGGAGGGGAATTTACCTCGGATGAATTTTTTTATTTTTGTGAAGAACGTGGAATAAGAAGGGAATTCTCTACTACAAGGACCCCTTAGCAAAATGGAGTAGTGGAAAGGATGAACAAAATAGTTCAACAAATGACTCGTGCTATGCTTGATGAGTCTGGAACTCCAACAACCTTCTGGGGTGAAGCCGCATTTGCTGTAGTTAGTATTCTCAACAAGACAACTGTCTGGGTAAATAACACTCAGACTCCTCATGAACTTTTGTATGGTAAGACTCCCACGGTAAAATACTTCGAAATTTTTGGAAGCAAATGTTACATCAAAAAGACTGATGAAAACCTTGGCAAGTTTGAACCTAGAGAAGATGAAGGCATTCTCCTTGGTTACTCTCCCCAAAACAAAGCATATAAGTGTTACAATAAAAGACTTGGAAAAATTGTTGAAAGTATTGATGTAGTGATTGAGGAAGAAGGAAACACTCCTAGGCATGTAAAATCTGAAGATTTCGAAGATGATGAGGACTATTCTTCAACATCAAATTAGATTCATGATGAAGAAGAAACCCATGAGGGACCAAAAGAACAGATAAGGATATAAGAAAGGACTCCATCCAGGTACGTTCAGAAGAATCATCTAGAAACTCAAATTTTAAGGTAGAAATAGGCAGGTGTACAAACAAGGAGAACCATTTCATAAGCTTCAAGCTACCTAGCATTGCTCTCCTCCACTAAACCACAAAATGTAAGAGAGGCATGCAAATATGAATGTTGGGTCAAGGCCATGGAGGAAGAACTTGAGCAGATTTAAAAGAACAACACTTGGGAGTTGGTTCCAAGACCAAAAGATAAGAATGTCATAGGAACGAAACAGATATTCAAAAACAAGCTGAACGAAAATGGAGATGTTATTAGAAACAAGGCTAGACTTGTGTGTAAAGGGTATGCTCAACAAGAAGGCATATACTTTGAAGAAAATTTTGCACCAGTTGCTAGACTTGAGGCCATAAGAATGTTCCTTGCTCTTTCTAGCTTTCAGAAGTTCAAAGTAGTTCAAATGGATGTGAAATCTGCCTTTCTGAATGGATACTTGGATGAGGAAGTGTATATTGAGAAACCAGATGGGTTTATCCTTGGAAATGATCCAAAACTTGTATGCAGACTCAGAAAGGCTCTCTATGGCCTTAAACAGGCTCCAAGGGCTTGGCATTATTGGTTGGATAAGTACCTCCATCAACAAGGTTTTACAAGAGGATCAACAAATATAAATCTATATATCAAAATGGAGAATGATAAGTTTCTAATACTTGTTGTGTATGTTGATGATATCATCTTTGGAAGCAATGAAGAAGACATGAGTCAAAAATTTGCTTTAATGATGCAAAAATAATTTGAAAAGTCCCTGCTTCGTGATCTCACATATTTTGTTGGTTTGCAAGTTTAACAAAACAAAGACAATATTTTTATATCACAAACCAAGTATCTCAAGCCGATCTTGAAGAAATATGGGATGGAGGATCCAAGACTGTTAAGTACCCCTATGGTAACAACATGTAGCCTCAGCGCAAATGATTAATCAATAGCAGTCCATCAACCAACCTATAGATCCATGATTGGTAGTCTGCTCTATCTAACAGGTACCTAACCAGACATTATGCATGCAGTGGGAATAGTTGGAAGGTTTTAGGCAAACCCAAAGGAAACTCATCTTCAAGGAGTTAAGATAATTTTCAACTATCTTCAAGGAACTCAAAGCTATGGCTTATGGTACCCTAGAGGTACAGATCTCACATTCCATTCATATACAGATGCAGATTGGGGAGGAAGCATGGATGACAGAAAAAGCACTAGTGGTGGTGCATTCTTTATGGGTTTTAGATTAGTATCTTGGTTCAGCAAGAAACAAAGTTCAATTGCATTATCTACAACTGAAGCATTATATGTGGTTGTTGCATCTTGCTACACACCACTCCTTTGATTGATGCAAACATTGCAAGACCTTCAAATCACTTGTACTCCACCTCTCTCCATTTTTTGTGATAATACAAGTGCAATCAGTATTTCAAAGAATCCTGCCATGCATTCAAAGACCAAGCACATACCTATTAAATATCATTTTCTCTGGGAACAAGTGCTTGAACAAAAGGTCAAATTGGAGTATGTTCCATCTAAGGAATAGGTTGCTGATATACTCACCAAATCACTGCCCAGGGAGACATTTGAATACCTCACACAGAAGTTGGGAGTAGTTGATGCATGATCTTGCCACTGAAACTTGTCTGCTTCAGAAATTAATGGTTGTACGCAAGTTTTGTATGCAGGATCTGCGTACATATGCCAGTTTATGAAGACACAGTCTCGTATATCTTGGTTTGAAGACATTCTGTGAGACAGGCTCTTGATGAAAAGAGGTTGATATGGGTCTAGCAGAGACCATTTGACATAGGTTCAGGGGGAGCATATATTCTTCTAATAATGCATTATTGGCATTATCATAGAAGATCTTGGTTCAGTTTCACAATTGTTTTGGTTTCAGGTGGAACAGGTGCAGAAGGAGAACATGGTTGCTCGTCTAAATGATGATTGACAGATGTTGTTGATGTTAGTTGTCAATAACTATCATATCCTTGCTACACATATTTCGTCTCTACGTCTTGTATTTATTTTCTTATCAAGGTCATGTAACGACCTATCTTGGTTTCCCCACTATGCCTAGGACGGATGATGTAATTTTCTTGTTTTATCATGTATCCTGACTTGGTTAAGTGGACGAGTCAATATTGGTATATTCCCATTTGGTTGTGAGATGGATGGTTGTATGAGTCTTTGGTGATAGGAAGGTCAGTTATGATGTATAAAGTCATGTTTCTTTTCGTAGAACATCTTCTTGTAGACCTTGCCTACAGTCAGTGGGAGCATGGATAGCACAGCAGAGTAGAGAATTCAACATGTACTTAGGGGGAGCATAACCCTTTTCCCTTGATGTCAAAGGGTGAGAATGATTTTGAGTGACTTGGGGTTGCCATCAAGTGCAAAGGGGGAGATTGTTGGCATTATCAGATAGGTTTGGCACTATGGCATAGGTGTTGTCCCTAATGGCAACTCACTCAAAGGGCAGATCTTAGTTCAGGCTCTTAGAATGAAAGAAAGTGAGGTATACGTAGGTTCCTCTTAACAAAGTCGCGTATACACGTAGGATTACCGATCAAAAGGCGTGTAAACCTATGCACACACTTTCATGCAAAGAAAATCACGTACATGTGGGAAAACTTATGTTTGGTCCATGGTATTTAGTCCGACATATTTCAACCTATGGTTTTTGGTCCTTGGTATTGCATCCGAAGTGTTGAACCCATGTATTGGGTCCCTAGTATTGGTTCTCAATGGTTTTGGACCATGGTTTGAGTAAGGCCTAAGACTATAAAAAGGAAAGGAGATCATTTGGCGAGGGTATTGACTCAAGCATTGAATATCTTAAGAGGAGAAAGATCTGGAATATTGGTGATTGGGTTGTGATGTATAGTTGGATTTGAATCAAGGAGGAACCTAAGCATTACAAGATGGATAAATTCTATTGTTGGTTCGAGATCTTAAGGCTTGAATAGTAGTATCATTGTGTGATTTTGATCTATTATAATTAGCGTATGATTAGAACTATAAATCTGATAATTTCGGTATAGCTGATGTCTGATTAAGTAAAAGGGTAAATTATCTTTTGTATATCTATATGTAGCTTCAGCACAGTAGAGGCGTGTATACACGTAGGTTCAACAAGTGAAGACAACGTATATGTTGGTTGGATTTGATATAGCTACATATGTACGCATGTTTCTACATAGTGAAGTAGCGTACGTCTCTTGAAATATGTTTTAGCTACTTCTGTTTATTGTTGTAGTGTTCTGGAAACAGAATTGGTGTCTCGTTACTCGTATTGTTTTCTGGTTACAATATTCTGAGAAGTTATTAGTTGATTCAGTATTTATTTGTACAAAGGAGATTGGTTGATGCAGATATACTTGATGTTTGATTGATATTCATGGATCCAGTCTGAAAATTTATGAAACGTGGTCCCTGGAAGAAAAGAGAAGGTTGTAGCCTTCTGCAGGTTAGCACCTACGTACTAGTACTTGAAATACTCTAAGAACTAAGGGGGTTGTAGCTCCCTTCGAGGAGAACCTGGAGAACAAGAGAAGGATGTAGCCTTTTGCAGGTAGTAGCCTGTGTACTCGTATAAGACTGCACCAGTACAGAAACATTGTAAAAAGAAGTTTCTAATTTAGAAGAAGATAGAGACAAATTGCAGTAGGTGGTTTTCACCCACATTGGGTTTCCACCTTACATCTTGGTGTTCATGTGGGTTGTTTATATGTGATGAATTGTTCTACTCTTGTTGATTGATCATATGGTTAATAATGTTTTGATGCACTCATTAAAGAAGCAACTAACAGATTTATAAGTTTACTGAATATATGTTGGTTGCATTATACACAGTTGCGTATACGTGTGGTTTTCCTTAACTGAAGTAGCATATGTGAATCTAAATATGGAAATGAAAATTTTTTATTGATTTGATAATACTGATTCACCCCCTCCCCACCTCTCAGTATTATTTCCAACACAATATGGACCCTATGAGGCAATCATTAATGTTATCGATGTAGTGCCCACATGACACAAACATTCAATGGTCTGTCATAGCCAAACACACTATGATGGTTTTCAAAGATACCCAACCTATGACAACAAGCTACATTCTATTGCCAAAGCTAGTAAGCAGTGGAAGAATTATATTCTAACAAACGAAATGACCATCCACACCAATTGTAGGCCTTTTCCTACTCTAGATAATCTTTGTGAGTTAGTGCCCATGGATTTTATGTTATGTTTTCCCTCAACCAACCATGGAAACAAATTTGTTTTTGTTGTTGTTGATTACTTCCTTAGGATTGGATTTTTGGCACCTTGTAAGAAGATTGTCACAAAAAAATCCACTCATAAGTTCTTCTTCAAGCATATTTTGGTTCACTTTTTGTTTCCAAATACCATATTTCTTGATAGGTATAATAGGTTCCTTAGTATTTTCTGGTTTAACCTTTGGTCCGTGATGGACATCAAGCTTTACCAAATCCACTACCTTCCATTGCTAGATTGATAAATAGAAAGTACTAGTCAATAGAAATATTATGGATGTCTTTAGAGTATACAATTTTGAGCATCCACATACATGTTTTGAAAGCCTTCCATATTTTCAACATAAATTCGACATAACTCTTGATATTTCTATCGCCACAAGCCTTTTCAGGTGTTCTTGGGGTCCCAACAATTGGCACAAATTGATGTAGATATATTCATGTTATAACACATGAAGGTACCTAGTATACTTGGAATGAGATAAGTAAAGAGACCAATTCTGAGGAATGCATTCGACAAATTCAATAATGAATTCATGATATTTTGGTGAAAGTTGCCAACTCCAAGTACAAGTAGATACACAATCCATTGAGTTCGATATAAGTTTTAGGTTGGTGACACGTTATGGTTGGACTTGCATAAAGGGAAATTGACAAACTCCTATAAGAATATCATATCACTTTCACACAAGCCTTACACTATCACGAAGGCTATGGGTGATAATTCTTTTGAGGATAACCATGGGATGATTTATATTACTTCAAAAGTAGGTATATGTTAAAATGATTTATGCTTGATGGGGTGTAGGTCTAGTAAAAGTTCCTTTAAAAAATAAAAGAAATGATCACAGCATTACTGACATAAATTATTGTGATATTCTACTTCACAATAGATAACTACACAAGAGTTTTTAAAAATTGACATTTTAAAAATTTATTTTATATGAAAGCATATGGATCATTATAACTAAATTTTTTAAATATTAAAGCGCTTTAATATTATTTTTCTTATGACTAATTCTTTTAAATATTATCTGTTATGAAACTAGCTCACAAAAAGATAGAAAATATAGATCGACGCCTTAGAAATAAGCCTATTTGAGGGGGAAACCTCCTTTACACTCCACAGATGAACAATTATTGGATGATACAAATGAAAATACCTCCTTTCTATATATAGGAGTCTAAGGGGTCATAATATAATCAGAGCTGACATAATAATAATAATGTAAGGGCACAATAATAACAATAGTGGGCTTCTATGGGGCACAATAATAACAATATGGGAACTACATGGGCACAACGATATAATAAGGGTGTTGTACTAATAACAATAACGGGTTACACTAATAGTATAGGAAGCTAACATGCCCCTCTCCTTCAAAAAGTGTTGTCCTCATTTCTTGAGTAGTTCTTGATGCTTATCTATAGGTTCTTGTCCTCCCATGCAGAATCTTCAACTGGTAAGTTCTTCCACTTGATTAGATACTCGGAAATTGATATATTTTGTAGCTATCGATTTCTTGGTTTTGTGACTGCTTTAGGTTCCATTATGATTTTTCCTTCCTTTTTAAGTTCTCACAATAATGTTTGAACTGGGACCTTCTGCAAATTTTCAATGAGTTCCCACTCCTTTGGGCATATGGATATCTATAAGGCCGAATGTTTGGAGGAACACTTCCTAGAATAAAATGAATGCCATGATCATGATCAAGAATAGCTGGGCGGCCTTTGGGAGTCTCAAATACCTTGGAATGATTGTCCAAAACGTTTTGGAGATCTGGATAAATACATGAATTCGATGTGGGATCCTCTAGTGGACATAATTGTGCAATTACGCCCCGTTGTTATTTATTTAGAGGCCTTTTCATGCTGTTAGCGTTGATTATCTTTCCTGGTTTCCCTTCAATACCCCTCAATTCAACTTCCTTTCCTTCCCAAAAAAATTTCAAGAACTTTTTTTGAAAATTAAAATCTATTGTACCCAAAGATTGTAGCCATTGGATTCCTAGTAAAATATCAACACCAGCCATTAGAATGGAAAGCATTGGGCTATTCAATACATATTATCACATGGATAGCTTGATATTATGGCACTTTCTAGAGAAATTTATGGTTCCTCCACTTGCAACCATCACTTTACACTCTTGTGCTGGATATAGGAAGCAATTCAGTTCCTTGGCTATCTTACAATGAATAACATTATGGGTACTTCCCGAATCAATCAACACTATTACCTTTTTCTTCTTGATATGTACTTCTATCTTGATAGTTTGAGGAGTGATAATTTCTTCCAATGCATTACAAGATATGGTCAGATTCATTTCTTGATGCGCGATGTGATCTTTCACTTCTTGAACACTTTCCTTCTTGATATATCCTGCTATATTGATAGTTTGAGGAGTGGTAATTCCAGCCAACACATTACAAGATATGGTTGGATTCATTTCTTCTTTATGGATGTGATATTTCACTTCATGAACCTTTTTCTTCTTGATATGTCCTTCTATCGTGATAGTTTGAGGAGTGGTAATTACAGCCATTGCATTACAAGATATGGTGGGATTCACTTATTATTTATCTAGGGTTTGTTCCTAGAGTATATCATCTTCTTTTGACATTTCTTGTTCCTTTTCTTCCTTCTCTTCGCAATCTATGTATAATAATTTCTTCTCAGCACACTTATGACCTTTAGTGTATTTGTTATCACAACTGTAACAAAGCCCTTTTGCTATTTTTTCTTATAATTGTTGTGGTGTAAACCTTCTAGGTTGTGGAAGGATAGGAGAAAAACACTTCCATAATTATAGTCTTGAGTGATGGGATTCCTTGTTTCCATAATTTCTCTTTCAATTTTTCTTGCCAACATGAATGCCTTCTCCAATGAACTAGGTTCCCAAAGATGAACCTTGTGTTGAATGTTATCCTTAAATTTCCCTATGAAGGCATCAACCATTTTATTCTATGGAATATCATTTACCCTTATATTCAATTTTTGGAAGTCCTCAATGTGCTCTACCATTGAACCCTTTTGTTTGAGATTTATCAATTGCCTAAAGAAGGTGTTTCTCTGTGTATCCTCATAATGTGCTATCATTTCCTTTGTGAAAATTCACCATGTGACAAGTGGTTTACGAGAACAAAGCCCTTTATACCATAAAAATTGATTCAATTCTAAATAAGTAGATGAAATACGTACGTTTTGTAACACTGGTACACCATGTAGATCAAAATATTTCTCCATATGTAGTATCTAATTAAACTGGATACTTACCATCAAACTTCCTCATCTCACTTTTTCTTGATTTTAGGAGCTAGATCTTGAAATGATTGTAACTCTGTAATTTCAAATCTTTAAGTTCTAAAATTTGGGTTTGTAATAGCCGTCTGAGTCGTCTTTCTAACTGTGTAAGCCTGATCACATTTGGATTCCTGAATAAAATTTATTCCCATTCTCCCACAATGAACTAATTATAGACTATTTTAGTAGAGTTAACTTGTATGACATGCCACGTGTCACTGTTTCAACCTTAGGTTCTGAAAATTATACCCAAACAAAATAAATTCCATCCTCTTTCTTTAACTTCTTACTAAATTTGAATCTGATGCTCAGAGATAAAGTTATGACAATTTTCCCAAGGTCACCTATTTAGGATGTAATTTCGAAGTCTACAAAAACCCTAAATTACTTAGATCATATATCCGAAAATAGAGCGAGACAAGATCTGAAATTTCGATCCGAGGTTTAGAGTGATGTCTTCTCAAATAACTTTTTTTTTAGGTTCTTAAACTTGGTAGTGAAAACGTTGTAGGAACAATTCCACGATGACCTGTTTTAGATGAAATTATGGAGCTTTCCAAAACCCTAACTTCCTCAAATCATTTGTCCTAAAATATAGTGAGACAAGATTTGAAATTCAGACCCGAGGTTCAACAAACTTTCATCTCAAATGAGGTTTTTTTTCTAGCTTCTGAAACATCGCAGAAAAAAAATTATATCGAAAATGCCATGATGACCTATTTGGAACAGCGAAACCTTAGAATCCAAAGATGTGTTACCAAATGTTATGAAACCAGCTCACAAAAAGATAGACCAATGCCTTAGAAATAAGACTCTTCGAGGGGAAAATGTCTTTTACAATCCAAAAATGAACAATTCTAGGATGATACAAATGACAAGACCTCCTTTGTATATATAGGAGTCTAAGGGATGATAGTATAATCAAAGCCGACATAACAATAATAATGTAAGGGAATAATAATAACAATAGTGGGCTTCTATGGGGCACAGTAATAACAATATGGGGACTACATGGGCACAACAATATAATAAGGGGGTTGTGCTAATAACAATAAGGGGTTACACTAGTAGTATAGGGACCTAACATTATCACTCTAATATTATTTCTACCGTGACTAAATTTTTTAAATATTATCACTCTAATATTATTTCTCTTACCCATAAGTGGATAGAGTATATTTTTGGTTTTTCTAGTGCATACTAGTAGCATGACAAAATAAACAGAATGTAGTAGCAAAAGCTATATAATTCCCAAGGGATCCATTCAGAAAACAAAAATGCCATTGACAAATAAGAGATGGGTGAGAATACAGTTGTTTGTGATCTTGATGCCCTTCTATCTACCCTGCAATTGGTCTGCCATGATGAGTCAACTCATGCCTTCCATGACGAATATGAGGAGTGGGGTGGAGTGAACATCCTTGTCTCAATCCTCGTTCTGCATGAAAGAAAGAGGATGTCGATCTATTGATCAAAACGCTATAAGATACATTGTTAATGTAGCGCATAATCCATTGAATGAATAGTAGAGGAAAGCCCAGATGTGTAAGAAGCATTCGAACGTATATCCAAAAAGTATGATCAAATGATTTTGTAAAATCAATTTCAAGTATCATCCCTTTTAGGTTCTTTTATTTTATAGCGTGAAGTGCTTCTTGTGCAGTTCCTACTGGTTCATGAATTTGTCGATGGTTAAGGAATTCAAATTGCTCCAAGGATATATGCTTAGATAAGATGGGTTTGAGATTATGCAATGACCTTATTAATAATGTTGTATATACAATTACATAGGGATATGGGCATATAATCATCAAAACTCTGTGGGTCATCCGACTTGGGAATGAGAGCGATAAATGTTGAATTGAAGGCATCATAAATTCTCCCAGTAGTCTGACATTATTTGACGACCTGTAATACTCATGTCCAATTATATCAAAGAATGCAATATAAAATTCAATTGAAAAACCATCTAGTAAAAGACTTTTATCCTTCTTAAACCACTTAATAGTATCCTTTACCTCCCCCATGGTTATAGGATTAAGTAGATCTTCATTGACATTCTGATCGACATATCTGGTGAATAGTCTAGCTACCCTGATAATATCAACAAGTCTTGCATCATGGTGAGCTCTAAATAAACATCCAAAGTGAAACATACTAAGGTTGTCCAATTCGTGAAAGGTCTTTGCTTGTGTGCCATGGTCGTCCTCGAGATGCAAGATGGTGTTGATGACCCTGTGCCCATTTGCAACACGATGCTAGTAATTTGTATTCTCGTCTCCCTCCCTTAACCAGATGGACCTACTTTTGAGTCACTAGTTTTCTGCCCTACCTTTCAAGATATGATTTCACTTGATCTCAAGCTGGATCAAATTCTTTTAGCATCAACACATGTGAATCCACGACTCGCAGGCCCATTCAATTATTCGATCTCTAATTCAGCGTCTCTCAGAATCATCACATCTTTCATCCTTTAATCCTTTGCCCATTTAATAGATTTATGTTTGATGATTTCCATTTTGTTTGCAAAAATATCGGAGACACTTAAACCCTGTTAAGCATCTACGGATTTTTAGGTCTAAGTAATCAACTATATATAGCTCTCATCATTTATCCAGGTTGAGTTGAACTTGAAGGGTGCATTAGGTTTTCTAACACCGCTAGCAATCTCTAGATATATGGGATGATCATTTGATAACCCCCCGGATCCCACCCATTATTGATAAAGGGGCAATTGTTCCAAAAGTACTTCCTTTACCAGAAACTGATCCAAGTTTCTGGCTAATGCTACATCCACGATCCTTCATTTTCTCTGAGTGGGCTTTAAGCTGGGTGAGGGGATATGAATCAGGAGGTGAATTTACATAAGGTATAATATACCATCTAATAAGGAGTTCAGTTGAGCATTCATGCTCCAAGACTCATCATGCCCAAAAGAAAAATTAAGATCCCCACCAATAATAATTTTCTCAACATGGAATTGTCCCATGTCTAGAATATTCGACTAGAAATTGAGCTTGTTGTTGGAGGGTTCGCCGACATTGAAAATATGCAGTTCTCTACGAAGCTCTACTAAGTAAATATCTTCTCTCATGAAACCCATCCCCTCCAAGATTTTAATAGTCTCATGGATTTGAGGTCAATCCCCAACAATAAATAGCTAGATCGCCCATGAGCATCCAGTGTAATGAAGTCTCATCCAAGTAGCATAGCCTCAATAGTACGAACAATTTTCATACCAATCACAAGTGTCTACTGTAAGAATATAATATCCATTAGTTCCAATTCCATCAAACGACAAAAGGGTAATTTCTTTGCAAGTCTAGCCAACCCCCTACAGTTATAAGAGAGCCACTTCATGGGGAACTAGGGGGGAGGCCAACCCTCTAAGGAAGTGATCAATGGGGAGTTGTCTCCCAGATGCCACTTCTAGACCAGCCTAATGAATGGCTTTGGAGATGTTAGATTATCGACCTTTGGCTGACTTGGAAGAAGGAAGATGAGGTATAATGCCAAGGCCACTACCATCCCCCGAAGGTATATGAGATATAGACCGAAGGAAATAACCATGTCCCAAAATAGATTCATTAGATGGCACAGGAGGGGAGGGAGACTCTACAATCCCAAAGATGGTAGAGGGAGTGGGGGAGTAAATAGTTGCAGTGGTAATTAGAGTGCAAAAAATAGGGTGACAATGCATAAAGCACCATTACAAACAAATAAACTAGGATAAGAAATAAACAACATCATATGGAAAGGAGGAGGGTTAGAGATAGTACCTGCATTAAAGGTAGTCACCACCACAACTTCACGTGATCTGGTGATATGTGGGGATGGGGGACGAAACTTCTCCTTGCAAGTGTTTGTGCCACGAGTAGCTTGAGTGTCCAAAGGTTGATCAACCATCTCCCCTACAAGTGCCTTCCCTCATCGATCAGTATCCAAATTTGCAGGAACATGTTCAGACCAAGTGACTGAAGCAAAGTTGGATGCAAGAAGGGGACAATCCTTATAGAGGTTTCCAATTTTTTTACATCTCCTGCATTGATAAGGGACTCCTTCACAATCCAATATATGAATCTTGCAGGTGTCTCACTAATGTAGCTACATGTTTTCCTCCAAACATTCTCTAGTATCAAGGAAGACTAAAATGCACACCATGGACATGTTTCCTCTGAGCATGTAGGATTTATCGAAGTCCATATACCTACCAAGAGAATTCCCTATCCATTTCAAAATTTCTTTTGAAGGAAAAGGTAGAGGGATTCTAGGTAATCTAACCCATATGGGTCCAACCGCAAGGTGGTCCCGCTCAGGATTGAAGGGGAGGCTCCAATGCTTAATGAGGACAAGGGCTAATTCAACGCGTCAGTGTTTTGATAACACCGTGGGATAAAATCAAGCCTCTAAAATCGTAATATGAACCATCCTCAAGAGAGAGTTATCATTGACGACAATTCTGTGAGGATCTGACCCCAAATCTCCAACACCCACTACTTGAAATGCACTGCCAAGTATGCCCATCCCTAAACATGACCAACTAAAACTCGATCGGACGTTTCTATAACTTCTCCCATCTGTATATCAACTCCAAAAGTGGGGGATATCTGTTTATTGCCCACTTTAACCCCTTTTAAGTGTTTTGCAAGGTGCCCCAAATGAATGGGGATGTTCTCGCCTGTTGGGATACTCGCTTGTTCGTTGCAGTCTCTGAGCTAGGATTCCCGGAAAAACTGATTTGGGGATAATATGAATCACCATAGGTTCAAGTGGTTGGGTGAAAAGGGTTGAGATGCTAGAGGTGGTGGGATGTGGGAGAGGGAAAGTGAGGAGGATGATGGTAGATGCGATCAATACGATGGATGAGGCAGGTTGAGGCAAGAATAAATGAACTCAAGAGAGGTCAGGGATAATGGAGGGAGGTCCGTTCTAGGTGGGAAATCGACAACATCCGGGCAGCCATAAAACATAATGGTAGAGGAGGATGGCCCATAATGGCGAGTCTATAGAGTCAGAGAAGTGAAAGAAGGATATTCTGAGACAAACTAAACCCTAGAAGACTCGGCTAGGGTAGAGGGAATGTTAAGCGAAAGATTCAAGGAGATAACTGACATATGTGAGGGAGAGATAGTCTAGTGGGGGTCCAGTGGAGAGGGTTCCTCAATGTAATCAATGACATCGTCTTGCATGATAACCGACAGTAGATGCATAACTTTCCCAAGACCACAACTAACAAATCTCTGGTCAAGAGGGAATGTAGTGCAAGTCACTGTGAAAAAAAACAAAGAATGGACTAGATGGACCAAAACAGAGGTGGTCACCTAGCTAGTGAGCAAGTGATAGCCTAAATAGTGCAAGGAACAGGTAAGCGAAGTCAGTCCAGGTCGATGAGCAGGCCGCTATTGCCGGAAATTGATGATAACCTAGACCATGGTTTGAGTTCGTTGCCTGCCACAAAACCATCGTTTTGGCCATGCCCCACTACCTGCACCTATTTCCATGCTTCTACATCAAGATCTATTAGTTTCTTGATAACTTTTATCTTAGGGAGATTTTCAAATATTTGCCTAAATTTTCCTAGAAACATAGTAGTAAAGAGAACTATAAAAATCAATAAAAAACATAAAAATATAGAAAAAAGAAAAAAAAAACTACAAAAATGAATAAATAAAAGAAAGACTATTTAAAAGTAGTCTAATGTGTGATCTCTGCCTTGTTAAAGTTTTTTCTCCTTTGTTCAAAGCAAAAAATTACAAAAAAAAAAAAGATTAATAATAAAATATTTCCTTCTTAAAATTTGTGTTGCTCTCTTCAAAACAAAAAAATTAGATTAAAAAAAAAAAAAACAATTAAAATATTTATATGAATAAAGAATTTTTATTTACCTAAAAATCATATAATGTGTTATATTTTCGTTATTATAACCTACTTCATTTTTTTTAATTACCCACTTGTCATCAAATTAAGATGCCCTCCTTGCATTTTTAGTCATCAGAACTTTGTGTTTTTAAATCTGCCTATAACTATTTAGTAATTTCGCTCTAAGCACTTAGTAATTTGGTGGGAGCTTCAAAATCGGAGTTTCAAAATCAGTTTAGGCGGTTACCATGGCATCTAAGAAAAATTAACTGTCAGACACAGTTATAGTTGCATCTGAGAGCAATTATCTATCGGAGATTCAAAGCTTGTTTAAATTGTTGTCTTCGCATTGGAGAACAAGTAGCCATCGAGACTTTGCTCTTCCTAGCCCTAAGGTGAAGCTTATCAGCCCAAATTTTGGCTACATTTATTAGATTTTGATTAAGGGTCTTTATTTTGTATGTGGTGGAAATAAGAATTTAGTTATATTGTTGTTATGATAAATTTTGTGTGAGGTTCGTCGTTGATTTTATGTAATGTTGAGTGAATTTTAGAGATGCTTGGAATGCCATTGTTAAGATATGATGAATGATTTTACTATATCTAAGATTGGTTTTTACTTGCATAGAATAATTTAAAGCCTATGATAGATTCAATCTGTTCTTGTAATGGTTGTAGATTGTTTACTGTATAATTGGATTCTTGAAATAAGTTTGTAACCATGGGAATGTTTTTTCATTTTGGTGGAGTAGGATTGTGAAGTGGAGAAATATGGAAAACTAGGGATGTCAAAGAGTGGAATGGGTCCAGTTATGGCATGACAGAACCTCAAGTCACTCAATCTTCTAAGTCTCAGATAGTGAATGCTCGAAGGGACATTGAACACTCAGAAAATCGATTCCCTTCAAATTCCGCTGGACTAATGAGTCATCCTGTATGCTTTTCAATTGGTGAATAATTTCTTTGAGGGCCTTGCTCCTAGTTTTAATCATTCTAGCATGAAAATATTAAATGTTTTTAATAACCAGTTATATGGAAGAATGCCACCTACTACATTTATGGCCATGTTCAATGCTTCTTTATTTGTAGGAAATCTTGGGCTCTATGGATGCCCATTGCCCAGGCCTTGCGTGCTTAACACAGTAGTGACCCCTTCTCCATGCCCTATTATTACAAGCTTGCTAATGGAGAAATATTTTAGGCCATTTTTTAAGAGGTATCAAACGCTAAATCCAAGAATGATAGAAAGAATTATTGCGGGAACCATTGATGGGGCATATTTCCATGGTGTTCCTTATTAGCTTTTACACCAAGAGGTACAGACAATAAAAGCCTGGGGATGAGGCTGAAAATGCTATAGGTGATAAGATTTCGATTGAGGAGACTGGTTATGATATGTATTATGTTAATATAGATGCTAAGAGCCTTCAGTATGAGTAGAAAAGAAGTTAGGTTCTTATGTTCTACCGTGGGGAAACTCAGATGTACACTATGAGGATTTACTCCATGCATATGCTAAAATTAGCGAAAGAGGCATGCTAGGGACTACTTATAAGGATTTGATGGAGAACAACATGATTGTAACTGTGAAGATATTGATTAATTCTAATAAGATGACTAGGGATGAATTTGAGAGGCATATGGAGATGGTGGGTAAGCTTTGACACTAGAATATAATTTTTCTGAGAGCTTATTTCTAGGCCAAGGAGAATCTTCTTGTCTATTATAATTATCCTAATGGAAGCCTCTTTTCTCTCATCCATCGTATGTGCATGATTACTTCTAAGCGCTTCTTTTCAAGCTGTAAAAATAGAAGTAGAGCATTTTTATTCCTTACAAATTTTGTGTTTCTCATCCTGACAACCACTCGTGTCTTCCATGGGGTTTGAACATTACTCTGATCTATTTGAATCCAGGATATTTACTATTTCTTGTAACCCATGTTGACAAGGTGCAATTGTGTTGAATACACAAGCTCGACATTGAATAGAGTAACCTACAAATAGAGTCTTGATAAAAATAATTACAGTCTCCCTCTATGCTCAACCCCCAGATAATAACCAACTCAAGGTCACAATACATATCAGAGATTTACTATCTTATTTTTCCTCAGGAGCTGGGTTTTGGACCTCTTTTTTCTCTGTCCCCTTAACCATTTGGAAATCTCTATGGATCTATTTGTAGGTTTCATTAAGACTTGAATGGTTCTCTATGACTTTATTTCTGGGCATCATTTGAGCTTGCTCTTCTTTTCCCTTTGAAGTCTACCAGAGATATTTCAGTCTCATTAACTTAGTTTGGTTACTAGGGGATGAGGGGACATTGATATCAAAGCTCCAATTACTTGTACATCGACATCATCAATGGAATTTGGTTTTCAAAATATCAGTTGTTTTTGGATATTTCTATGTAGTACTCCCAAATATTGACTTAAAAAATTATTGTTATTGGGAGATATAAACAATTGAATGGCCCATTTTTGAAAGTCAATGGTGGACTCTTGCATGGTTTGTCCTTCTATCTGTTGAAAGAGATTCCATTATATTTTCTTTCTTACTCATATCTAATCGTACAAAACTGCCACATAATGAGATTCTTTAATGTTTCTCATTGATTTACTAGTGGTTCCTACTCAATTATTCGAGTGGTAACATAACTTTCCCACTAGGTTAATGCATGGCATTCTAAATTCAACCAAGTGAAAGAGATTATTTTCTCTTCACTAATTTCATGAACACTTAAATAAACATTGAGATGTTGCAACCATTGATTGAATTTAAGGGTGAAAATATCAACTACATAAGGCTTGAAGCCAATATTTATTTTCTCTCTTATGGGTGTTTGGACTTTTATAGTGTTCCCCATTTCCAACTTTTCCTTATCTTCTCATTCAGATTCTTCTTCTTTAGAACTCAAACTTCATCCATGAGGTTATGTTATTGTTTGACCTTTCAATCCTTATGGTCTGTTGTAACATGTTAAGAGACATATGGATCATTTGAGTCTTTAGATTAATAAGTTTGGTTTCCAATTAATGACCTTCTTAATTGTCACCCATATCAAAATATTGAGATTGTTTCTTTATTATTTCTCCAATATTAGCTTTATTAGGAGTACTTCCTTTAAACCAAGATTGTTTACATTGTCAGTAGGTTGTGTATAACACATGTCCTCCTCTCCTTGTAGTGCTCCTCAAGAATGTCCAAATATAGCAACTGAAATCCTCAATTTGTGTGGAGTGCTTCTCAAGGTTGACTATCATTCTTCCTTAAGATCATACATTTTCACCATGTGTGCTCCTTTGAGCTAGGGCACTCAAACCAAGAATTTAACCTTTGACCATGTCTTCTTTGTCTTGCAATGGGTGTTGCAACCATCAAGACCATTCTCCTACTTTCTTGAAGTAGTATTACCAACTTTTACTTTGTTATTAGATTGTTTTATCTCTCCGCTTCCAGTTCTTTCTTGTCTGTACCTGGCACTCTACCTGGTACCATTCCAAATAAATATGAGATTAGAATGCATATAGAGTGAAATATATAGTATGATATAGTACCTGGTACAGAGTACCATCCCCTCCCTTCCAATTCCAAACCTTCTAATTCAAACCTTGTGCTCTATATGGTGCCTCCCTTTGGTCGAAGATTAGGGAGAAACCTTTCCTCTTTATCTATGAGTTTATTCTTTTCTTTATTTACTAGAATCTATTCTTTCTTATGGAATCTATATATGCATTCTCATCTTATATGTTCGTACTTCATCTTATAGTGAAAGCACACAGTATGGATCTATGAAGGCTATTGAGCTGGTTCCAATCTCTATAGTTTTGTTCCATCCTTACGACTACTTAATGAGTTCAACCTTTCAAAGTTTCTAAGAAGGCTAGTGTGATTGAGTTCCACTTCTTCCTTTGCATGATTTTTTTTTTGATTCATCCCATCCTTACTGATTGAGTTCAACTTCCCACTTCTTTCTTTGCAATCTAAAGTGAGTAGTTCCACTTCCATCCCTATGGTTCCATCTTAAGAGGATGAGTTCCCATTTAGCTTTTGTAAGAAGTAGTGTATTAGTTCCCACTCTATGGATCTAAGAAGTAGTGCAAGTCCCATAGGGTTCTAACATTGGACAAATCAGTGATCTTGCCACTGCCACCTCAGCAAGGTGGCCTCTAACTTTGGACCGAGACATAAGTCTTTTGGGGTATTCCAAGGAATCGCCTTGGATATAAGTGTTATTTTAATGATTTCCTTGTACAAGAGAGATTACACTCAATGTGAAGGTGAAATATTTTAAGTCAAGGGAGTCATACTAGTTATGTTGTAGAAGACTAGTATGACATACAAACGAGACTGCTTCTATTTAGAGTGATTACTTGCGTCATACAATAAGCATGTACACATTTAGATTATGTGACAATGTATTTAACCAAACATATGAGAAAAAATATCTAATCGTATAATCCCTTGGTAACAATATTATTCCCTTAACAAGTGTTGTTATACATCATAAACAAAATAGTATCTATCAAAATTACACCAACACTTATATCATATCATACCAGCATTTTGTTCTCATTCAACCAATATATATATATATAGAGAGAGAGAGAGAGATATCAACTATATATAGTCAATTATACTAGCTATATTTCAAAAAATTAATCAATTATATCTGCAATAGTTTGAAACTAGTGTTGGAGCTAGCTCTCCTAGGTAAGTGGGTACTTTTTTGAGTTCAAACCAAAAGAAATAAGAGGAAAATGTACAACTATACTTTTGCTACAGTAACAGTGAATCATTAAGGCTTGAATTAGTGGATTAGGAACAACAGCAAGTTCCTACCATCAAATTAAGGAAATCAACCATCAAAATGCATCCTAGATATAAGGAGAAGACTTAGGGAGAAAACGATTTCTTCCAATAGTTGAAACTTTCGCAAACTTAGTCAAACGTTGAAAATAACGCTGATACAACCCTATAAAAATAGTAAATTTCTTTATCCTACTAGCTAGGGAAAAACAAGGAGGTAAGGCACCTATGTCAAGTAGGTCTAGATTTGAGTACTTTAGGGTTTTATATTATTTAAAGGTTTTTCTATGGCTTAGGGGAAAACCCTAGATAAATATTTACATAGGATGAGACTTTGGGTTTTGAGAAAAGGATCAAATTTATTGTAAGACTAGTGCCTCACTCTAATCTAGGGTTAGGGCAAGTGGAGTGAAAGCAACCCTAGGGCTAGGGTTTGATGTTCATCAAGGAAGGAGAGTGAATTATAGCAAGCACAACTACTAGCACAATAAAATGGTTATCATAGATTATGGTTTTGTAAGGATGAGGTATCAAACTAGGGCATAAATCAACTAAGGCCTCCAAACTATGTTTTAGCCTTCATAGACTATGAGGACACCTAACCAATACAAGGGAGATGAACCGTCAACATAACTAAATATTCAACAACTACGATGATCACAAGAGTAATGACTTAAGAAATAAACCATGAAAGAACATAGTTCCTCACTAACTATGAACATCAACATCAAGTCAAAGCTCTATTCCTTTATGCCAAGTTCATGGTGAGTATTCATTATAGTATGGGAATAATTCTTAATAGTAGGGGGTGAATTTCTCATATTCCCACTTGAATGTTTCGAACAACAGGGTCTAATGCTTTAGCCATAACCCATCCCCTGAATTCTCTTAAGGTAGTTGGAATGATAGTGAAACCGAACCCCAACAAGGCTTTAAGTTTTATCCTCCTTCTCCTTTTTTGGCATGATGCTCACATTTTCATTTATTAGAATCTTGTTCCTTCTCGCCAAAGTGCTTTCCTCCATTTTTTTGTCCCATTGTTTGATTTATTTCCTTCCAAATATCCCATACAAAGTGTGGGGATCATATTCCATGAGACTTTGACATCCCATTGGCCATAAGTTTTAAAGAGGGAGGCATAACCCATTTTCTTCATAGGGGTTTAAACATTTAACAAGAAAACTTTCTTGAGTAGTTGCAACGCAAAAATAGATGATCCACATCTTCGGCCACATTTAAGCACAATATGCAACAAGCAATTGGTCACTAACATACCTCTTTTAATTAGGTTCTTCATGGTTCTTCAACATAAGTAGAATCTCGCTTTGTGCTCTGAGAACCCCTAGATCATAACAAAATCAAGGTCACAATACACATCACAGATTTAAAATATTAATTTTGCTTAGGAGTTGGGTTTTGGAACGTTTTGTTCTTCATCCCCTTAACCATTTCGCAATCTCTATAGCTATCTTTGTAGGTTTCATCTAGACTTGAAGAGTTTTCTTCAACTTTCTTTCTGGGCATCATTTTTTCTTGCTTGTTTATTTTCTTTTCTTTTCCCTTTGATGTCTACCAGAGATATTCTAGTCCCATTAACATAGTTTGGTTACTATGGAACACTGATATCAAAACTCTAATTGCTTGTACACCAACTTCATAAATGGACTTTGGTTTTCAAAACATCAGTTTTCTTTGGATATCACTATGTATTCCTCTCAAATATTGACTTAAAAAAATATTCTTATTGGGACATATAGTCAATTGAATGGCCTATTTTTGAAACTCAGTGGTGGACTTTTGCATGGTTTTTCCTTGTCTCTATAGAAAGAGATTCCATTTTATATTTTTTCTTCCTACTCATATCCACTGGGATAGAACTACCACATAATGTGTTAAAATTGGCAATTAGGGCCGAACTCCATGTGGGTCATGTTATTTATGGAAGCCAATATTTTTCTTGGATCCCTCTCATCGAGAGGTGTACGATTGATCTAAATATCATCCAATTCTGATAAGTATTCATGGAGTTGTGAATCTATTTTTGTTATATGATAATTCATCAATGTCGACCAAAAACCAAATAAACCCCATATGTTCTCAACGTTTTAGTATAAAAGGAGATGACTTGAGAGTCATTTCAAACAGACTTCTCTCTTGATTTCTCTCCACTAACTTTTTGTTTTAGTGGAACATAAATCTAGGAGTGGAAGCCCTAGACGTTGGAGGAAAGGAGGCTTCCCTAGTCGTAGCAAAGAAGACAGGTCAGGGAAGCTACTGAAAGGATCTAGATGTAGTCCTAAAGAAGCCCTAGATGCACTTCTAACGAAGCCCTAGTGGTAGTCCTAAGGATTCCCTAGTCATAGTCCATTGTGCAACACACAAGGAGGAAGAGAGCTCGTTGAAGGAGGATAATTCTTTGTGGTCGCTGCAACAAGAAGAGGACAAGGCAGTTAAGGAGTTAATTCTATTTCAAGGCTAACCGAGCTGCTATTAGAGGGCTGAGGAGCTGATATTGGAGGTAGAGTTGAACAAGGGTGAATTCATGATTGTTTGGGGCAACGAAGAGGTAAGGGAAGTCTATTCTGAGTGGGCTATAGGTGATGCATGGGATTGTGGTAGGTCGCAATCCTAACCACTTCAAAACAAGGATAGCGTGGAGAGGTTTTGGGCTAGATTTGTGCCTAGAATAGTAGCACGTATGTGGAGGACTCTACCTTAGTAAGGTTGCAGAGATTAAGAGTTGTTTTGTGGATGGTTAAGGGTTGTTGTAGCATGAGCAGATGCCCTAACTAGTCACAGTATAAAAAATAGTGAAAGCAATGAATAACAGTGGGACAACCAGGCAAGGGTTCTTAGTACAACATGGTAAATGGGATAGATAAGCAATGGTTCTTGTTGGAGCATGATAAATGGGATAGCTAGGCAATGGTGCTCGGTGCAACAAGCAAATGGGATAGCAAGCTATGATGCTTGGTGGAGCAAGAAAATTGGACAACAAGGCTATGATGCTTGATGGAGCATGGTACATTGGATAGCAAGCAATCATGGTGCAAAAATGAGATGCAGCATGATGGGCACGATGAATTACAAGTTGATGAAGCACTTATGAGTGCAGCAAGATGATAAGGTACATCAAGATGTTGTAGTACTGAAAGGTGCAACATAAGGTGCATCAGTATGATGTGTGTAGCAGTATGATAATGAGGTCCAACATAGTGATGATGGGTGCAACATGGTGCAACACAGTGAGGTGTGGCATGATGACCAAGTGCAACACTATGATGGGTGATGAAGTCATCTCGGAGAATCAATTGAAGCATCATGTCTTCAATTGAGTTCAGCTACCTTATGTATCATCTTCTTAGAGATGATCTATCCTCTTATTTATGATAAGTCAAAGTGTTGACTTCTGTTGTAAATGTACTACCTCTCTCTCTCTATTGAACTACTGAAGAAAATATAAGAAGATTAGATCAAGGGTTTCCCCACATTGGGGTTTGTCCCTTTCTACTGCCACATCTTGTGTCCTCTTATCTTGGCATGTCTTTTGCGATCTATGTTTATGTTCTATCCGCAAATTACTTTAATTCTGATGTGATTGCTAATCAAGAAAATATATTGAGCTAATTATGAAAATTGAAATAAATTTCTCTGAGCATAGAATATACCAAAATTAACACAATGATATTATTTAATGTTTCCCATTGATTTACTAGTGGTTCTTGCTCAATTATTCGAGTGGTAAAATACCTTTGCCACTAGGTTAATGCGTGGCCTTCTAAATTCAACCAAGTGAAAGATATTCTTTTCTCTTCACTAATTGCATGCACACTTAAATAAACATTGAGTTGTTGCAACCACTGATTGAATTTAGGGGTGAAAATCTCAACTAGATAAGGGTTGAAGTCACTCTTCGCTTTCTCTCTAATGAGTATTTTGACTTTTATAGTGTTCCAATTTTCCCACTTTTCTTCTCTTATGATTCAGATTCTTCTTATTTAGAACTCAAGTATAAAACTTCATCCATCAGATTATGTTATTGTTTGAACTTTCCATGCTTATGGTCTGCTACAACATGTTTAGAGACATATTGATAATTTGATTCTTTAGATTAATAATTTTTGTTTCCAACTCATTTCCTTCTTGATTGTCTCCTATATCAAAATATTGAGATTGTTTCTTTCTTCTTCTTGTTCGAATCTTAGCTTTATGAGGAGTGCTCCCTTTAAACCTGGATTGTTTACTCTGTCAATAGGGTGCACATAACACATGTACTCCTCTCCTCGTATTCTCCTCAAGAATTTCCAAATATAACAATTGAAAACATCAATTTGGTCGAATAACTTCTCAAGGTTGACTATCATTCTTACTTATGATCATAAATTATTTCCATGTGTGGTCCTTTGAGCTACAACGCTCAAACCAAGCATTTAACCTTTGACCACATCTTCTTTGTCCTGAAATGGATTTTGGGACCATTGAGACCATTCTCCTAGTTGATTGAAGTAGTATTACTAACTTTTATTTTGCTATTAGATCATTTGATCTCTTCCCTTCCAATTCTTTCTTGTCTGTGCCTCGCACTATATCTAGCACTATACCCGATACCATTCAAAATAAATATTAGATTAGAATGCATAGAATTCATATAGAGTGATATATAGTACCATATAGTACTCGGTACCATCCCTTCCCTTCCAATTCCAAACCTTCTAGTTCAAACCTTCTTCTATATATGGTGCCTCCCTTCGGTTGGGGATTAGATAGAAACCTTTCCTCTTTATCTATGAGTCTATGTTTTTATTTCTTTACCAAAAACCATGCATGCATTCTCATCTTATATGTTTGTACTACATTCTATAGTGAAACCACACACTATGGCTCTATGTGTAGATTTTAACCCCGTACAGAAATTACCTGCATACAAATTCTAAAACACATAAAATAAACAATGCGAGAGCGTAACACATAAAACACATATACAAAGATTTTTTCCCCTGGATCCAAAAACTGAGACTACTAGCCTAATTTTTCATTATGTTCCTTTCAATGTTATAATACATATTTATACATGCCAAAGAATCCAGTACCATCGACCGAAAACCATCGCGTCCAAAGCCATGGATCGAAAACCATCGTGTCCAAAACCATGTGCAAAAATCATGCACAAAACCATAGGTGGGTCTGTCCAACCTAACATATGTTCCAAAACTAAAATTTTCCGGGGTGCTGCCCCGGACCCCATAAAGTGGGGTTACGGGTATCCCTCAAACCCCTTGTGACCCCCCCTCGCTACATAATTGGTGCAACAAAGGCGGGGCTCTGCCCCCCCCCTCTAACCCCCCGGTTAACTACGTGGGCTAGTCATGGAAAGAATATAACACAACCAAACATTCTCCAACTTGTTGTTTTCTTTCCACAGGGGGCCACAAGAGAGCTTAGTCATTTTCCTAGTCCTACAATGGCCATTGTTTATCTACACCAAGAGAACTTCTCAAAGGTCACCGATTTTGTCAATGCATCTGCATTATTCTTTAAGGTGTCCACCTTTACCAGCGACACCTTTTTGTCTTCTATCATATCCCTCACAAAGTGATACTAAACATAAATTGCACTTTGGCTATCATAGTATATCCTTATAGCTCCTTGTACTAACCCCATACTTGAACACAATCTCTACTTGCTTGCATGAGTGGCTACCATGTATTCGGCCTATGTAGTTGATAGTGCCACTACAAATTGTTTCTTATCCAACTGACTGCACCTCCAAATAGGTTAAAAACACACCCACTTATAGATCTTCATTGATCTAGATCTTCGGCCTAGTTTGCATCAACAAAACTAGGAATATCCAACATTCTATCCAATCCTGGTCTTCCTTGGTAGCACAAACCATAATCACTAGTGTGACGCAAATACCTGAAAACGTGCTTCACTATTGTCCAATGCTCCTTTCCTAGTTTTGACATAAACCTACTCAATACTCCCACTGCATATGTAATCTTCGGCATAGTACAGACCATTGCATACATCAGGCTACCGACCACACTTGCATATGGAACATAGGACATGTCCTCTTCCTCTTCTTATGTCTTGGGACATTGTTCAACAAATAACTTTACACCTACAGGAATAGGAACCTTCACGAGTTTACTATTGCATATTAAATCTCTACAATATTGTCTCGACATACTTCCTTTGGTTTAACCATAGCTTCCTCTTTTCCCAATCTCTTTTAATTTCCATGCCCAAAATATAGTTTGCAGCACAAAAATCTTTCATGTCGAATTTCGAGGACAATTGGGTCTTCAAATCTTAGATAATTTCTTTGTCATTTCCAACCAGCAACATATCATCCACATATAAGACCAAATCAATAACACGGTCACCAATTAATTTAAAATACACACAATTATCAGCTTTGCTTGTGGTGAAGCCAAGTCCACGCATAAATGTATCAAATTTCTGATACCATATCCTTGGTGACTGTTTTAATCCATACAAAGACTTCTTTAACTTGCATACCAGTTCTTACTTACCATTCACCATAAAGCCTTCATTTTTCTTCATGTAGATCTTCTCTTCTAGGTCCCCGTGAAGAAATTTTGTCTTCACATCCATCTGTTCTACCTCAAAATCAAAAGTAGTAGCAACAGATAAAAGTAATCTAATAGAAGTTACCTTGGCAACAGGAGAAAAAATATCACCAAAATCAATTCCTGAAACCTAGGAATAACATTTTTCTACCAACCGAGCTTTGTATTTCTCCACCTCTCCTTCTACATTTGTCTTCTTCTTGAACACCCATTTGTTGCCATTGGGTTTCACTCGAGTCGATAACTCCACCAGATCCCAAGCCTCATTTTTGTGCAAAGATGCCATTTCATCAACCATGGCCTCTTTCCAAAGTTTTCCATTCTCTGAATCTACTGCTTCTTTCATAGTTTTAGGATCATCATTAGTAATAGATAAAGCAAACTTGAACAGAAAGCAGATGAAATATACCTTTCTGGCTGCCTTTTTTCTCAAGCTAATCTTCTCACACCCGTATTTTGTGGCTCTTCATCTTTTGATTCCTCCTCTCTTGTAGAGTCTGATTCTTCCTCCTTTAGCTCAAACTCTATCTTCTCAGGTTCCATTGGTTGAACTCCATGTTTAATAACATCTTTCACCTCTCTGAGCACCACATCTTGGTTGTACACAACCTTCCTTGTTACTGGCTTCGAAAGCTTATAACCCTTTAAGCCATCCTTATACCCAATAAAGATGCACTTTTCAGTTTACAATCCAACTTTGTTCATTTCTCCTTTGGAACATGTACATATGCATCACATACAAATAACCTTAGATGTGAAAGAGAGGGTTTATTACCAGTCCGTACCTCTTGTGGAGTCTTATCCTCCAATGGTGATGAAGGTGACCTGTTGACCATGTAACATGCAATCTCCACTACCTCTGCCCAGAATTCCTATCCTAACCCGACACCACTAAACATGATTCCTACCCTTTCCATCAATATCTTGTTCATTCTTTCTGCAACTCCATTTTTCTGAGGTGTATATGGAGTAGTCTTTTTTTGTGCTATACCACACTTCTTACATAATTCTTCAAATTCCTTACTGTAAAACTCTCCACCGTTACCTATCCTCAGTACCTTTATCTTATTCCCTGTTTGGTTTTCCACTAGAGCCTTAAATTCTTTAAAGCTGTCAAAGACTTCAGATTTATTCTTAAGGAAATATATCCATGTATTCCTTGAGAAGTCATCTATAAATGATACATAGTACACAGACTTACTGAGTGAAGGAACCTTCACAGGTCCAAACACATCACATTGCACAAGCTCTAATATCTACTTCGTCCTCTTACTACCAGAGGGGAAACTCACTCGATTCTATTTCCCTTATACATAATTTTCACAGAAATAAAAATCTAGAGAGCTATTACTCATACCTCTCTCCAACATGTCCAAGCCTTTGATGCCATAGCATGTTCTTCTCTCCAGAGACCACTAGATTTTCTGCTACACTTTCGGGAACCACAGAACTCTTGCACTCATTAACAACAGTTCTACCTTATAGCTTGTACAGTGTTCCAATTCGAACTCCCCACCTCAATACTAGTGCCCCCCGAACGATCTTGTAGGTATCCTTCTCGAACACTGTTTTTACACCTACATCATCCAGCTTGCTCACAGAAATTAGATTTTTGGCTAATGTAGGAATGTGCATAAAACCCGGAAGTGTTCTAACCCTTCCACCTTACAACTTCAAATTTACTTTTCCGCGACCAATGATTCTAGCCTTCCTATCATCCCCTATGAAGACATCACCACCCTTGTATTTCTCATACTTGGAAAACCACTCTCTATGGTGAGTGAAGTGAAAGGATGCACCTCATTCAACCAACCATTCCTCATGATATACATGTGTACTTGAAGAAGCCGAGTAGACATCCCCACCTTCACCTAAGGTGATTTTCGCCTCTACAGAAGGAGAATCATTAGATCCCTTTCCTTTATCAGGAGCTTTAGATTTATAGTCCCTTTTGTAGTGCCCTTCCTTTTCATATTTCTAGCACACAACCTTTACAGGTTTTCCTGGAGATTTAGATCTCCCTCTAGATTTAGATCTCCCACTCGATGACATATTTTTGTTTCTATTCTGGGACTGTCCTCGTACAGATAAGGCATCACCATTCTATCTCTCCATATTTTTTTGTCTCATCTCTTCTGTCAGCAAGGATGAGAATATTTCATCAAAATGCAAGGCAGTTGCATTTCTACCTATTGCAATAACTAGAATATCCCATGAATCTGGTAGAGAACACAAAAAACTGATGCACTTATCTTCATCTAAAATTTTAATATCAACAGATGCTAATTGACTTACCATAGTATTAAATGCGTTCAAATGCTCTTTCATCGAGTCTCCATCTTTCATCCTCAAGTTATATAGCTTTTACCACAAGAACAGTTTATTCACCAGAGACTTAGATTGGTACAAAGTCCCTAACTTGTCCCACAAAGCCTTTGTCGTAGCTTCCCCTGATACATTCAGCAATTTTGAATCTAAGACACACAATCATATTGTGCTCTTTGCCTTCCGATCCAACTTCTTCCGTTCTTCATCGGACATTCCCGTTGGTTTAGTACCCATATCTACCATGATCCAGTTATCCTTATCTACCAACAGATCCTCCATCTTGAGTTTCCACAACTCAAAACTCTGACCATTGATTTTCTTGATCTCTATCTTTCCATTGCTCACCATCTTCTTTCACCACCAGAACCGATCTCGCAGATCTCCCACTGAATAGGGTCTAGCACAGGCCCAAGCAAAACCCCTTAGCAACAAAGGCGTCCCCTTGAAGCCAAAACAACTCCGATACCAAATTTATATTATAACATCGTATAGAAATTACCTGCATATGAATTCTAAAACATAGAAAATAAACAATGCGAGAGCATAACACATAAAACACATATACACAGAGATTTTCCCGTGGGTCCCAAAATCGGGACTATCGGCTTAATTTTTCATTATGTTCTTTTCAATGTTATAATACATGTTTATACATGTCGAAGCATCCAATACCATAGACCAAAAACCATCACGTCCAAAACCATGGACCGAAAATCATCGCATCCAAAATCATGTGAAAAAATCATGCACAAAACCATAGGTGGGTCCGCCCAACCTAACATAGTTTCCAAAACCAAATTTTTCCATGGTGCCACCCCGGACCCCATAAAATGGGGTTATGGTTACCCCTGAAACCGCCTATGACCTCCCCTCACTAGACAATTGGGGAAACAAAGTGGGGGCTCCGCCCCCCATCTAACCCCCCTGGTTAATTACGTTCACTAGTCATAGAAAGAATATAACACAACCCAATGCTCTGAAGGCTAGTGAATTGGTTCCAATCTCTATGGTTATGTTCAATACTTATGGATACTAAATGAGTTCAAACTTTTTAATCTTCCAAGGAAGCTAGTGTGATTCATGCAATATATATATCGATTCATCCCATCCTTAGTGATTGAGTTCAACTTCCCACTTCTTTATTTGCAATCTGAAGTGAGTAGTTCCACTGCCCTCTCTATGGTGCCATCTGAAGAGGATGAATTCCGAGTTAGCTGCTCTAAGAAGTAGTTTATTATTTCCCATTCTATGGCTCCAAGAAGTAGTGCAAGATTCACAGGGTGCTAACTTTGTGCAAATAAGGGATCTTGCCACTGTCACCTTAGCAAGATGCCCTATAACTTTCGACTAGGACATAAGTCTTTAAGGGTATCCCAAAGAATCATCTTGGATATAAGTGTTATTTTAATGATGTCCAAGTACAAGAGATATTACACTCAATATGAAGGTGAAATAAGTTAAGTTATGGGAGTCATAGTAGTTATGTTGTAGAAGAATAGTATCACATAGAAAAGAGACTACTTCTATTAGAGTGAGTAATTGCATTAGACAATAAGGATGTACACATTTAGAGTATGTGACAATGTATTTAACCAACCAGATATGAAAAATATGTTAGGTTACTTTTTCACATGGTAACATCCCCTCTTAGCTGAGGGGAATTGAATCATTTTCAGCAAGAACTGGATTTGCTTGTCAAATCCAAATTCAGTTTATTCTATAATGATTTTGAATCCAAATTCAACTTTTATTGTAAAGATTTTACTCTTTGTTAATTGTGGTATTATTTGATGCTTTTCTAAATT
This sequence comes from Pinus taeda, assembly GCA_000404065.3. Taxonomy (NCBI): domain Eukaryota; kingdom Viridiplantae; phylum Streptophyta; class Pinopsida; order Pinales; family Pinaceae; genus Pinus; species Pinus taeda. Next base: position 155,009 of record APFE030998184.1, on the reverse strand, counting down.
AAAAGGCAAGACCATGTCAAATTTCAAATAACTTAGGCTTAAAACAAACATTGAAATAGTGGAGTTTAAATTGCTATACTCAATACCAAACTTATCTTAATTTATTAAACAATGGGTCGAGTGGTTAAACCAAGGAACACATGCCAATTTGATAAGAATTTTTGGGCATGGTTTCAAACTGAGTTTAATAATTTATAACCTCCCAATTGCTTAGAAAGGTCTTGTCCTTCAGCACACATGGAAAATTAGGGACATATGAAAATACTTATGTGATATAGTTTAGCTCCCCAAGTCTCTTCTATTATCTTTTTGTGGGAATATCCAGTGTTACATAGGGACATACTCCCAAGGTTGGGGACATGTTCCTTGCATCCTTAGGACCATAGGCCTCAGGGCCATTTGGAAAGCCATTTCATTACATCTTCTCTTTTGCAAAAAATACATGGAATGCATAGTGTAATGGTTTGTTAGTGTGCAAGGACACTTCCAAAAGGTTTGGCTTGTAGGCGCCCCCTCCTGAAAAGGGGGACATCAGGACACCCCACATGTGTCCTTTTTTAAACATAAAAGGGTGAGAAAAAGGCTTTAAAAGCCTAAATTTGTACCAATCGAAAAGAGATGCCAAACTTTTAATCCTTGCATGAAATCAATAGTAAAGTATGGAGGTAACGTGAGTTAAAGTTGGGAAGTTTAAATCATTGATTTCGTTTTATGATATGTTTTTTCAGAAAGTTGTAGACAACTATCCTTTGGCTGAGAAATGACATGATGAGGGGAAATTCTGTGGGGTCAAAAATAATCTAGGACTTACATCTGGTCTCATCTAAACCTACTCAGAGGGTTTTGAATCCACGTATCATCATTAATACAAGTATGATCACCTTGCAACTTGTTGCTAGATTTTCAAAATATTGTTTTGCAATTCTAAAATATCATCCCAAGGAGTAGCCATGTACCTCCTTTGTTTAAGTTACAAGAAGACCTTCAAGTTCTTCTATATATCACTTGGAAGCAGGCATCTCTTCATCCCTCTTTGTATTCATATGTTGGGCTAAAATCAACCTAATACATTTGGATGATGACCTTAAACCTATAGACTTAGCACCAATATTTCCCCTATCTTGTTCGTAGATGAAGCCATGTCATTGGAGTCTGTTTGTTCATCCTTAACTTGATTTTCCTCTCTACCAATACCCCTTCTAGTGTTGCATGTATGTGGATAATGGATCATTTTAGCCTACGACCAATAAAAGAAATTCAGAAATATTCTAGAACAAGTTGTGGGTATACAAGTGGAGTTCATTGATAATACTACATATCATATGGTAAAAATTGGAACCATCTCTTTTCGGACACCATCAGGGGATAATCTTGATTGGAAATATGTTTTTTATGTACTAGAATCAATGAAGAACCTTCTTTCTATCTCATCTATCACAAATAAGAAGCATATAGTTGAGCTCAATAATCGGAAGTGCATTACTAGATATTGTAACCATGAATTTCCTTGGTTCTTAGATAAAGATGTGTTGGAAGGAGGCCTTTACAAGCTTCTTGTCAATACTACAAAGGATGATACTCTAGTGCATGAAAGTGGAAATATATGAAAATTGTGGTAAAATCACCTTGGTCACTTGGACCATGGATCTCTTCCACTCTTGACGGATATGGTGTATGGATTGCCAAACTTCAAGGTAGAGAAGATTGAAGAGTGTATAGGGTGTGCACTCAATGAGCATTCAAAGATTTGTTTTGCATCTAGTGAGAAAAAATCAAGAAACATTTTCAAGTTAATGGAATCATATGTTTTTGGGCCTATGCCTTCCTCTTCATTCATAGATAAGCTATCTTATGTTTTTTTTTATTGATCATTCCTCTCACAAAACCAAGATTTATTTTATGAAGACTAAATATGATGTATCTAGTAAGCTTAAAGAGTTCAAAGCATTGGTTGAAAATAAAATGGGGAAAAGATCAAAATTCTTTAATTTTAGGGGAGAGAACACCTATAAGGATTTCCATACCTTTTGCAAGGAAACATGAATCAAGAGGGTGCTAAGAATGGGGTTGTAGAGTAACAAATACATCATTGAGATAGATAAAACCATGATCCATGATGTGGATTTACCCATTTGTCTTTAAGACAAAGATTACAACATAGTTGTATATATCTTGAACCAATGTCTTCATAGGATCTTGAAGGACAAAGAACCAAAGAAATATTTTACTAGTCAGAAGCCACAAGTATTACATTTCCATATCTTTTTGTTTGTCCAATTTATATTCATATTCATGATAAGAAACTGGCTAAACTTTGAAGTTTGAACCCTTGAATATAAAGGGGATATTTTTTGGATAGAGTAATACATCCCAGGCTTACAGAATCTAAATTCAAGTTCAAATGATCATATTCGTGAGAAAGGATATGAAGTTTGATGAGGACGAATGTTCCTAAAAAGAAAAGGAACATCTTATAATGATTATTGAACTCAAAAAAATTGTTCTTCTAGATTCTATTCTAAAATTGAAAAAGAAATCAAAGTGAGATCATCATGATTCTAGTAAAACAATAGAGACTTCATTACATTCTAGTGTATCCAGGAAGTCAATATGGCTTATTCAAGTATTATAGGGTGTACAAGAACAAGTGGGAGTCATCAAACTATGAACTTTCCTAATTATTTTTCACTATTGTCCTCTATTCTTCAGAGATAGCCCTCCCTTTTTTAGCGGTAGCTCCTGAAGGTACGAAAGGATGTCATAACTCAGAATTATAACTCCTTTCTTGAGAATGATCTCTTGCATATGTTCCAAGACCTACTAGGGAATCAATGATTGATTTTAGACGGTCTGACAAGATTAAGCATGTAGTTGATGGGAGCTTTGAAAAGTCTAATGTTCCTTTCCAAAAAAACCTTAAATTTTCAATAGGTTTCTGAGCATGTGTGAGATTTAGTGATGTTCTCTAGAAAAAATTTAGCCATGTAGCTGTAGGTTCGCCTTTAAAAATTTCACCCAGTTAAATGTGCAGAAAGACTAACATTCATACCAAAATAAAGTGCTCTGAGCACTCAAATAAATTCATGAATGTTTAGAAATTTACATATATATATAGCTGGTACATCAAAAATAAATAAAATAGAGGATATTCTTTCACATTAACCAACTAAATACACAAAGACATAAAAAAATCAAGGAACATGTGGCTTCTGTATCACGATGTGCTTCTAGAGTGGTAGTTGAAGAAGGAATGTGACCAACAATACATCATAAGCTTCAGCAAGTAAATATTCTATGTATTCTTCCCTTAGGGTACTACAATTTTAGTGGGCCATACTTAACAGATTTGTAATCCAGCATATGGGAAGCTCGTTTCCCTTCCTTTGAGGCTAATATGCCATATAAATTCCCCCCACAAACTGTCCAGGTGAACCTAGAATTCCTAACACTGCTTCAATACTCTCTCTCTCCAGCTCCAAATGACCCAAAATTGATAAATTCATGGCACTGGTGTCTATATAATACTCAGCACTATGGGTCTCCCTAAACTTAGTTACAATAGAGAGGGATGTTGGATTTATGCCCAAAATGTGTCCATTTTCAAGAGAAAATTACCACAACCATGGTATTGGCAAGGGATTCAACTCGATCACACTTAAGAATCCTCCAAAAAGTAATAATAACCCATGACCTATATGAAACCAAGGAATACAACCCCCTTCATTCCTAATTTCTTCCTCTATAGAACTCAAGGATGTCATCCCACAAATTTGACTGATTTCTGGCTTGGGAAATAGCGAAACTCGTGCTTCTTTGAGGAAGAAATATCAGGCCTGCAAAATCAGATTATGATGCCAATAATATTTGTGCCAAAATTCTCATCATATCCTCAAAAATAAGCACAAAAATAAAATCACACTAGCATGGGAAGAATGTTCACTGAAGAAGGTAAAACTAGCTAGGGTAGAAATTAAATCTAATGAAGTTGGGTTAAGGATCTTTCTTGAGACACTCTCGTTCAACTCTTGATCACACCTTCAGTTGAAAGTAGAATGGGAAGTTAGAACAATCCCCAAATGAGCTCCTTTCCCTCTTTATAATTTCTCTTTGAGCAACCTCTAGAATTTCTTTTAAATATTATTTTATTAGTGAGGGCCACTTTCCACTAAATAGTTTTTTTCCACCTTTTTCATAAAATATTCATTTTCCACAATTATCTAATAAAATAGTCATTTTCCACCAATCTCCAAAAAAAATAAAATTCCCCTCTGCGAAAATAACCAAAAATGCCAAAAAACTACAAAATATGCTTGTTGTTCAAATGATAGGGACATTACAGTGTTCCCTACCCAATATATATTTTCCCAAGCAATCCACCTATATGTCTGGGTCCCATTCTATAATTAAAAAACCTAGATAAAAGAGCCACAATTATTTCATCCCCATGATTATTAAAACTAATTATGGTTGTGGCATGTGCCATTGTTGAGACCAAAAGGTATTTTGATAATCTTTCATATACTTGTAAAGTTTCCCATCTGTTTTGAACCTGCAACTTCATATTGTTCTAGTATCATGGAGTCTGTAGTAGAATGTTTTTCCATATCCCAATAGGCACAAAGCCATTTCACCAAGAATTCAGAAGTAGCTACTGCATTAGCACCATTAGGCCCAGAAGCCCCTAGCATGGCATCTCTATTCGAGGATTCACAAGTTTCCTCTAGTAGGTATGCAAAAAATATTCCATGTATAGTTAGAAACTTAAAGTGAATGCCCATTAAGGCAGAGCAATTTGCGTCCATCAATAATGAATTGCAAATTTTAACATTGCAGTTCTGGCTAGAGTCTTAAATGCCCTCCAAACTAACACAACCATATTCCATGGAATAGGCCACAAAATCTACATTCCTGCCTTCACCAATTAAATTTTTACCTTCCATATGTTTTATTTATGCTGCCACCTTCCTTCCTTTCATAAAGTAAGAAGAATCGTCACCATCTGGAATATGTGGGCAAGAATCAGGTAGAAGAATGAAATTGAAATCTTCCTGAAGTGTAATTATCTCTAAGGCTTCCTTACAGTCTTTCTATTCCTCTAAAATAACATTTGGAATAGGATCACAACACGAATCATTGACTTATTTCATAAGATCATCATGTGCATTCTCATAAGCAACATTAAAATTATGAACATAAAATTTTGTTTCATTTTAAGGAAGTAGTTTTTTAAAAGACAAGGCTACATGATATGTTTTTTATGTACACAAAGGTCTCCAACAGAGAAGACTTATCAATGTATCAAGAATCTGGCACATTGGCATGCTCTCGCTAGATCCTAGTTCCTTACTAGGGTCAACTTGTGAGTTCTTATGTTGCACTCTTTGAGGAAGAATACCCAGTACATCCAACAATGAATTATCCAACTCTTCACTCTGTAATTGGATAGCCAGTAAGCTCAGAGATGCCAACACCAATTTTTTGTTCCCACAAAAAACAAAGGATAGAAATCCACTTGAACTTGCCTTTTTGTTTGTATCCAGAAGTGTAAAATTCATAAATTGTCTTTCCAAAGGTCCAACAACATTTCCCTAACTTTGTTACTCTTCATATCGAATACTAGTGTTGACCATGTATATTGCAGATCGTGCAGCTACCTTTGTGATCTCATTTAGAAAGAGTCCAACATATAAATGACCATTGCACTTACGGTTGAAGGTTGTAGTGGCCAATGTTTGTGGGCACAAAAAAGTAGTAGCAATATTATTCACTAACTCTTTGTTATTGACCAGTTGTAAAAGACAAGACGTTATATACAACGATGTAAGAGTGCTCATCTTGGGAAGAGATAAATTAAGGGATGGTAGAAAATCTTGTAAAACCAATAAATGAAGAAAATTATGTGTCATCGGTCTACTCAAATAAAAAACACTGGCACAAATTATGTCACTGCAGTAATAAAGGTCATCTATGATTTCTTCAACGATAGAAAATAATGTTGTTGTAATATTAGAAACATCATCAACCTATACTGCACGAATAACAAGAACATCTAATTTTAAGCTTTTCTCATTGAGGAATTTCACCAAATCTGAGTATGATAACATTGTGTGGCTTGTGATAATCTTGTTGACACTTTCATCACCTCTATATATAGAAAGTTCCAAATCATGTACAACTGTGTGGACCATGGTGTCTCTATAATAAACGAATTCAACAACCTCACTATATAATGGGAAGTAAAATACAACATTCTTAGATTCCATATTGAAAGAGAATTTCCTTTTAATTATAAGTTCCAATCAATTGATTGTTACTTATATTTTTCACCCTTGAATCTTCCCACAACAACCAGAATTCTAGAGGTCCTTCAATCTCATCTTGTAGCCTTTTGATAACATTGTAAATTTGATGAAAATTCTTGTTCCCCATCAAGGGTACGAGATGATTATTTGATGAGCCCTAAAATCCCTTAACATCAATTTATGGATAAGTTAGTAGTTCATCTATAGCATTAATTTCTACATTACTTTTGAAAGGGTGGTGAGCCCAATGCCTCAAAAGGTGTTGTACAAATAGAGCCTTGCAAATTTTGTATGGAGAAATAACTCTATAGTAAGAAACATCGTCAACTGGCTTCATTCTATGAAAATGTGCAACTAAATCTCCAAGGGTATAGATTGTAGGTTCTTATTGAATGACTCTTTCGAGTGTGGAAAACCCTGAACAGATTGAATGCAACATATCCACAAAAGATGATACATATAGACTATGTAACAAGAATTTATCTCCACTAGGTTTTGATTCTTTGACCTTTCCAATAGAGGAAATAATATTCTTCAGTGTAAATGTCATATCAGCAATTAGTGCACATTTAGGAAGGAAATATAAAATAAATGCACCTTGTTGTATTACTAAAGTTGTCACACCCAATTTCTTCATGGTTTTTCGAGGTGTTCATTAAAAATTTGCAAGGCCTCAATGATGCAGGAGCATCCAGCTCACACTGACGAGGTAGAAAGACTCCAACCAGGTTCACGAGCGGGACACCGAATTGTTAAATTCTGCTGAAGATAATTTTTCTTTTTATTTTATTTTACAAGTCAGAAACAGTTAAATGATTTACTTTCCAGTTAAGATTAATGTTAGTTTCATTGTCAATTGGAGGGTAGTTTCTGTAATTAGGAAAAATAACTATTAATTGCTTTTACAAGTCTTAAAATATTCAAACAGTTATGGTTACAAATAGGAACAGAAGCATGTAACTGATTTTGTAACAGAAAGAGACAAACTGCAAGCCTTAACTGAATATAGAGGCTATAAAAGAAAAACATCCATGTAAAGAAAGGGTCTTTTTTTCAAGTAGAGAATAAGTTGAGAAATTGAAGAATAAAATCATCAAAGCATTCAAAAGTACCTGAAGAATATTGTCCATCTATTAACTCCTAAATTATGGAATTGATATCTCACACATGATAACTGAGATTTTATATTTCTGTAAATTAAATGTAACATTATGATTTCTGAACGAATATAAACTGTATCCGAAATCGTTGCCAAACAAGCACACAGGAGTATAGTTGAAGAATCATAATTACGAAAACGAGACGAGCACGCAAGCAACTAATCCAGTACAAGAACCAAACGCCAAAGACGAAGTACAACGATAAACGAAGGCTACATGTACCCAATAAATCAATTCCTTTTCCTTTCATTAAAAAGAACAGTTTGCATTTGTATTACTCAGAAACATTACGACATAGTCGAAAACCAAAGAGTGGAGGTCCCTTAAGGATTATGAAGATTGTCATAACCAAAATCAGATCAAAGTTCGCTCAGCCGTTACAGATAGACAACAGAAAGACGAAACCCTCGTTAGGGTTTAACTACAGACAACAGAAAGACAAAACCCTCATTATGGTTTGACTACAGACACAAAACCAGAGTCGTTGAAGCCGCATTACAACAGTAAGCACATCCCAGACAAACGACGGCGGACATGAAAACCACCAGGCTCAAACAATAAAATAACAAGCGAACCATACACATAATAGAGACCTCGAGACAGGCTAGCTAAATAGGTTCCAGGCCTAACAACTTTCACGCCAACAAACATTTCTGGAGACAGTGACGTGCGCTCTCCAGGCCACTGTAGAAGACCTGCAACCGAACAAAAGAGGCGAGTCAGGGTTCAACAGAACCAAGAAGAACGAAACCCTCGACAGAAGAACAAAACCAGCGTATTAGAAATAAAGGCAAACGGGAAATGAAACCTCACCTGGAGACCGCGTGAGGAGTGACCATAAAATTGAACCAGGGGATGCCATAGCGAGCTGAAAGACTAGAGGAGCGGTTGGGTTTAGACCCAGAACGAAAAGGGAGTAAATATTGAAACATAGAACAATCAAATACCTGTAGCAGAGGTTGGACAAATGTCGCCATTGTTCCTGTCCGAACAGCAAAGCATCACCAACATTCATAATCCAAGAATCATTGTCAAGATATATACGAGAGCCAAGGACCAGAAGTGTAACAACACACATAGAAATGGACTAGAACCAGTCGAGCACCAGCGTTAAAACAACTAACAGTCACATCAAATATGGTTGGAACCAGAACTTGAATTCATTCATTTAAAACAGAGTAACCAAGCAAGCAAACGACTTACCAGAGTTTATAGAGAAAACCCAGAGCCGAACACAGTCAATGCATATAGGAGAACAAGCAGGAAAATGCGCAAAGGAAGCCTCCATCCGCAACCAGAGCCAGCATACAATCAACCCACAACTATGAAATTGTGACTCAGAACCAAGAGAAACCGAATACAACACCATCGAACCAATTCATCGCGCAGAGCTCGAAACCCTCAGAACGACAGCAAGAATGACAAGAATAATCGAGAAACCGAACTAGGGTTAGGGTAATACCGGTTACCAAGGCAGAAGGACTGTGTATTTACTCCAGCAATTAATGTTCAGCAACCAACTATTGAGCGCGGGAAAGACCAATATCCAATACAACCACGTAAGCGCCCAAGTGGCACATTCAAAGTGTAAAGTGTAATGACAGAGTGGGTTGGGTCCCATCAGAGTGGTATCAGAGCAGGTTGAGTTGAAAGGATTTGGGAGAAATGGATATAGGCAGACGAGGACGAGGCAGAGGTGCCCGTAGGATGGCGGATGAGGCGTTGAGAGAAGAACTCAGAATTCTTACTGCTCGATTAGAAGCAGTAGAGGCAGGCAGAAGGAGAGATCCAGAGTTAGGTGATGTGAGTGACAAAGACGTGGAAGCACCAGCAGATGGGGCTGAAGGTGACTCACGAGAAGTAAGACTCTTAAAGTCTGTATTATTGTCAAATAGTAAACCAAAACTAGAACTACCAAACTATGATGGCAGTTTATTGATTGATGTAGTATTAGATTGGATTAGTGAGATGGACAAGTACTTTGAATGGGAAGAAATTAGTGAAGACCGTAGAGTCAAGTTTGCAGCAACAAAGCTGAAAGGACACACAACCCTGTGGTGGGACAGTGTCCAGAATGAGAGGAAGAGGTTGAACAAGCCTCCGATAAATACCTGGGCAAGGATGGTAGCTAAATTGAAGGGAAAATTTCTGCCAAGAGATTACCAGATTGCGTTACATAGGCAAGTTCAGCATTTGAGACAGAGAGGTCTGACAGTGAAGGAATATACGGAGGAATTTTACCGAGTAAACTTGCGAGCAGCATATACAGAGGATACAGCAGAGAGGACAGCCAGATATGTGAATGGGCTAAGGATGGAAATTTTAGACGAAATAAGTATTTTTCCTCCCAACAATATGGAGGAGGCATATCAGAGTGCAGTTAAAGCAGAAGAAAAGCTTAACCGAAGACAGAATGCCCGGAGAGGACGTGGGTCTAACAGGGGAAGAGGCCAGTCCTATGGTAGGGGCCGAATTGCCAGCAATAGCAAGGAAGCCAGCAGTTCGAAGACTTCGGGAACAACAGAGAAAGGAGATGGAACGAGGGGTGGTAGATCATTTCAGCATGGTAGAGGAACTAGTCGTGGAAGGGGAACTGGATACCAGTGTTATAGATGCCAAAAGTGGGGGCACCGCTCTTTTGAGTGCCCAAATACAGTTTCCACTGGACAGCGAGGCGCATATATGGCACAGCCAGAGGAAGCAGCAGCACCTCCTCAAGGGGTAGAAAATTCCCTAGAGATAGGAGAAGCTTTAGTGCTACATAAGGTGTTGGTGAAGCGAGTTGATGACAGTATTGAACAGACGCAATGGAAAGCTCTGTTCAGAACAGTTTGTAAGACGCAAGGTAAGTGCTGTAAAATGATAATTGATAGCGGAAGTACTGACAATCTAGTGTCAGTCGAGATGGTGGAGAAGTCGGGGCTGAAACGTCTAAAACACCCCACTCCATATCGAGTTTCGTGGTTACAGAAAGGACACCAATTGCTGGTGGATGAACATAGTGAAGTGGAATTCCAGATAGGGCGTTATAAAGACAAAATTGTTTGCGACATTATGCCAATGGATGTGTGCCACATTTTGTTGGGCAGAACTTGGTAGTATGATAGAAAAGTGACACATGATGGGGTATTGAATTGTTATAAGTTTAAAAAAGATGGGGTTAAACATACCCTTGTGCCTATCAGAGAGGAGAAAGAGGTAGTTGAAGGAAATGAACCAAAGGCGTTACTTATGAACGGAAAACAATTTTTGAAATAAGTTGAAAACAGTGAGATGAATTTTGCTGTAGTAAGAAGGACTAGGACAGTTTTGTTACACATAGAAATCACAGATTTTCCTATAGAAATACAACAGATGTTGGAAGAGTTTATAGATATAGTATTAGACGATTTGCTGGATAAGTTACCTCCCAAGCAGAGCATTAGTCACCACATTGATTTCATACCAGGAGCAAGCTTACCGAATAAGGCAGCTTACAGAATGACCCCAAAGGATAATGAAGAAATCCGAAAACAGGTGCAGGAGCTATTGGATAAAGGATTAATCAGAGAAAGTATGAGCCCATGTGTTGTACCAACAGTTCTCGCCCCCAAAAAGGGAGGAGAATGGCGGATGTGCACTGATTCCAGGGCCACCAATAAAATCACCATACGGTACAGATTTCCATTACCGCGCATGGATGATATGTTGGACTATTTGAGTGGGGCACCTTACTTTTCTAAGATAGATTTAAAAAGTGGATATCACCAGATTCGGATACGAGAAGGGGATGAATGGAAGACAAATTTTAAGACAAATGAGGGCTTATATGAATGGTTGGTCACGCCGTTCGGGTTAAGCAATGCGCCCAAGACCTTCATGAGACTCATGAATGAGATGCTAAAGGAATATATAGGGAAATTTGTAATTGTTTTTTTGGATGACATACTGATTTTCAGTAAGACATGAGAAGAACACCTCCGACATGTGCGTAAAGTGCTTGAGAAGCTACAACAGAATAAGTTATTGATCAATCTGAAGAAGTGTACGTTTTTGCAGAGAGAACTGATTTATCTGGGGTTTGTGATAGCAGAGAATGAATTGAAGATGGATCTGGAGAAAGTGACAACAATCGTGAATTGGCAGTCACCGAAGAATTTGTTCGAGGTACGAAGTTTTCACGGATTAGCGAGTTTTTACATAAAGTTTATTAGAGATTTTAGCAGAATCTGTGCTCCTACGTTGGAGACAATAAAAAATGCCAGCCAACCTTTTCGATGGACAGAAGCGGCAGAAAAGAGCTTTCAGCTATTGAAGAGGAAAATAAAGGAAAGACCGATTCTCAGGCTACCAGACTTTCAAAAACTATTTCAGGTACATTATGATGCAAGTGGAACAGCAATTGGGGTTGTACTTAGTCAAGAGGATAGACCATTGGCGTTTTTTAGTGAAAAAATGAATGAGAGTAGGCAAAAGTACTCCTCATACGATAAGGAATTCTACGCAGTAGTACAGGCACTAAGACACTGGAGGCATTACTTTCTGGGAAACGAGTTCGTGCTGTTCTCAGAAAATTTTGCATTACAGTATGTAATGCAGCAACATAAACTTAATCATAAGCATGCCAAATGGGTGGAGTACTTACACAGCTTTAATTTTGTACTAAAGCATATCAGTGGGCAACCAAATAAGGTAGCCGACGTATTGAGCAGGAAAACTTTACTATTGCAGGAAAGCACTGTGCAGGTTTTGGGATTTGAACATTTACGGGATATTTATAAGACAGACCCAGATTTCAGGGAAGCTTACGAGGCGTGCCAGAATCCTTTAATAAGAGGAAACAGTCCTTGGTTGGACTATAATATACAGGAGAAATTACTTTTCAAGGGAGGACAACTGTGTATCCCCAGTTGTTCTATTAGGGAGAATATCATTCGTGAAAAACACAGTGGGGGATTGGCTGGACACTTTTGTATTGACAAGACTCTGGAGCAACTTAGTCACTTTTACTTTCGGCCGAGAATGAGACGGGACGTACAACGTTTTGTGACTAAGTGTAAGGTGTGTCAACTAGCGAAAGGACATAGCGAGAACAGAGGACTGTACGCGCCATTGCCTATTTCAGGCAGACCTTGGGATTCCGTGAGTTTAGATTTTGTATTGCGGCTGCCGAAAACACAGAAAGGGTATGATTCGGTAATGGTACTGGTAGATCGTTTCTCGAAAATGGCACATTTTGTACCTTGTCGGAAAACTAGTGATGCTACTTACGTGGCTCACTTGTTTTTTAACAAGATTGTCCGATTACACGGGTTACCAACAACCATCCTATCAGACAGAGATGTAAAGTTCACGTGACATTTTTGGCATACCTTATGGAAGAAAATGAACACCCAATTAAGCTACAGTTCTGCTTACCATCCGCAGACCGATGGGCAAAAAGAAGTTGTGAACAGAAGTCTAGGAAATCTGTTACGCAGCTTAGTCAGAGAAAATTCTAGAATGTGGGACCGAGTGCTGGCGCAAGTAGAATTTTCTTACACCGATTCGCCGAATCGTAGCATGGGTCTCAGTCCCTTCCAGATTATTTATGGTATGCACCCTCGAGGAGTGGATGAGCTTCGGGATCTTGGTTTACAGGAACGACGGAGTGCGGATGGCGAAGATTTTGCAAATGCGATGCGAGATTTACATGAACAGGTCAAGGCAAAGTTACGGGGCAGCAGCTTGAAGTATAAGGAACACGCAGATCTGAAGAGGAGAGAAGTTCATTTCGAGGTAGGGGATGATGTTCTGGTACACTTACGCAAGGAGCGGTTTCCTAAAGGTACGTATAACAAATTGAAATACAAGAAAATAGGACCTTGCAAGATCTTGCGGAAGTTTTCAGTGAATGCCTACGAAATCCAGCTACCACCTGGAGTAGGCATATCACCTATCTTCAATGTGGCACATTTGTTTCCATATTCAGGCGAATTGTTGGAAGGAAGGAAGGATGAACCCGGAAAATCCACGCGGAACACCCAGGAAGAAAGAGACAGTTGGAAGAAACAGATGCCTTATGTCGAACCTCCTGAGATCGAAGGCATCCTCGAAACTCAGGTAGTTAGGCGTACTCGGCGGAAAAATTATTTTCAGTACCTGGTCAAGTGGAAGAACCATCCAATCGAGGACATCTCATGGCTTGACGCCAGACAGATTGAACGAACAGGGACAGCAGTGGAGGAAATCATGAACAGGATTCATGATCTTTTCTCAGCCCGGGAGCGTGATGCAGGAGCATCCAGCTCACAGTGACGAGGCAGAAATACTCCAACCAGGTTCACGAGCGGGACACCGAATTGTTAAATTCTGCTGAAGATAATTTTTCTTTTTATTTTATTTTACAAGTCAGAAACAGTTAAATGATTTACTTTCTAGTTAAGATTAATGTTAGTTTCATTGCCAATTGAAGGGTAGTTTCTGTAATTAGGAAAAATAACTATTAATTGCTTTTACAAGTCTTAAAATATTCAAATAGTTATGGTTACAAATAGGAACAGAAGCATGTAACTGATTTTGTAACAGAAAGAGACAAACTGCAAGCCTTAACTGAATATAGAGGCTATAAAAGCAAAACATCCATCTATTAACTCCTAAATTCTGGAATTGATCTCTCACACATGATAACTGAGATTTTATATTTCTGTAAATTAAATGTAACATTACGATTGCTAAACGAATATAAACTGTATCCGAAATCGTTGCCAAACAAGCACACAGGAGTATAGTTGAAGAATCATAATTACGAAAACGAGACCAGCACGCAAGAAACTAATCCAGTACAAGAACCAAACGCCAGCAACGAAGTACAACGATAAACGAAGGCTACAGGTACCCAACAAATCATTTCCTTTTCCTTTCATTAAAAAGAACGGTTTCCATTTGTATTACTCAGAAACATTACGACATAGTCGAAAACCAAAGAGTGGAGGTCCCTTAAGGATTACGAAGATTGTCATAACCAAAATCATATCAAAGTTCGCTCAGCCGTTACAGATAGACAACAGAAAGACAAAACCCTCGTTAGGGTTTAACTACAGACAACAGAAAGACAAAACCCTCGTTAGGGTTTGACTACAGACACAAAACCAGAGTCGTTGAAGCCGCATTGCAACAGCGAACACATCCCAGACAAACGACGGCGGACATGAAAACCACCAGGCTCAAACAATAAAATAACAAGAAAACCATACACATAATAGAGAGCTCGAGACAGGCTAGCTAAATATGTTCCAGGCCTACCAACTTTCACGCTAACAAACATTTCTGGAGACAGAGACGTGCGCCCTCCAGGCCACTATAGAAGACCTGCAACCGAACAAAAGAGACGAGTCAGGGTTCAACAGAACCAGGAAGAACGTAACCCTCGACTGAAAAACAAAACCAACGTATTAGAAATAAAGGCAAACTGGAAAGGAAACCTCCCATGGAGACCGCGTGAGGAGTGACCATAAAATTGAACCAGAGGATGCCATAGCGAGCTGAAAGACCAGAGGAGCGGTTGGGTTTAGACCCAGAACGAAAAGGGAGTAAATATTGAAACAAAGAACAATCAAATACCTGTAGCAGAGGTTGGACAAACGTCGCCATTGTTCCTGTCCGAAAAGCAGAGCATCACCAGCATTCATAATCCAAGAATCATTGTCAAGATATATACGAGAGCCAAGGACCAGAAGTATAACAACACACATAGAAATGGAGTAGAACGAGTCGAGCACTAGCGTTAAAACAACTAACAATCACAGCAAATATGGCTGGAACCAGAACTTGAATTCATTCATTTAAAATAGAGTAACCAAGCAAGAAAACGACTTACCAGAGTTTACAGAGAAAACCCAGAGCCGCACATAGTCAATGCATATAGGAGAACAAGCAGGCAAACGCGCAAAGGAAGCCTCCATCCGCAACCAGAGCCAACATACAATCAACCGACAACTATGAAATTGTGACTTAGAACCAGCAGAAACCGAATACAACACCATCGAACCAATTCATCGCGCAGAGCTCGAAACCCTCAGAACGACAACAAGAATGACAAGAATAATCGAGAAATCGAACTAGGGTTAGGGTAATACCGGTTACCCAGGCGGAAGGACTGTGTATTTACTCCAGCAATTAATGTTCAGCTACCAACTATTGAGCGCGGGAAAGACCAATACCCAATAGAACCACGTAAGCGCCCAAGTGGGACATTCAAAGTGTAAAGTGTAACGACAGAGTGGGTTGGGTCCCATCACTCAAACGGGGATGGACTATTGGTTGACTGATAATCATATTCTTTTAAGAAGGGCCAGAAGCTACTAGGCACACATTCTTTTAATGATTTTTCCAGATTTAAAGTCTTAATACCCTCTCACCTACAAATTTCCTTAACAAAGAGTGGAAGATATGGTTTTGCAACTTCTTCATTGAAAGTATGTCAATGGCCCATTTTCTCAATTAGGCCATTCTCAAATGAACTACACCATTTTTGGTGTATTGTCCCCTTACCTCGATCAAAAACTATAATTATATTGTTGGGTAATTGAGTGTAGGTCTTTTTTTTCTATCTTGATGATGATACATATCCCCCAATTTAATACCTTCCATTTTACAAGAGCTGAAAAGAGTCTCCTTCATAAGTTGATCCTTGTTTTAACTTTGGGAAAATTTGATGTTTCTTCCTTATAAAGTAATCACACATGGCAATAAACCCAAGGTCTTGCTACTCTGCGTTAGATCAGTAATATTTTCTTCATTAAGGAATTTGGACTTCTGTGATCCATAACATTGTTTAGAGGATTTTCAGCGAAATCACATAGATAATCATTTGTCGACGCGTTTCGAACCAACCAGTGTGGTTCATCGTCAGGACAAGTTGAAGAATCAGATCCAGCTTATCATGTTAAATAGTATGAGCAGAGATTACAACGGCTAGTTAACGGCTAATTTTGACTAAGAGACCCAGGTCAAAAATTAAAACTAAAATTAATATTATAATAATATATAATCCATTTTATGGAAATTATATAACATAAATTCAAGGTTAGTTAAATTTTTAATTCATTAATCTATTTATAATTTATTTTAATATTATTAATAATATTATTATATTAATAAATAATTTATTTTTAGGAAATTTAGTTAAATTAGGTAAAAAAGAAAATAAAATAAATTCCTATTAAGCCTCTAAATTGAAAAAAGGCCGGTTAATCTAAATAGGGATGATGGCTGGAAGATCAGCAGGTGCTGGGTCCCAGCCTTGTCTTCCTAGCCTCCTCGGTCCTTGTTTTATAAGGTCTTAGAGTTCCTGTCTCCTTTCCATAGTGGTGTATTCTATGGTCGTCCTTTTTCCCTAAGTTCTTTAAAAATTTGTTATATGTTATTATTATTGTTCCTTTGCATTATAATACTGATATAACCCTAAAGTATTTTTACTTTGTTTCTTATATTACCTAGTATTATTAAAGTATA